>JASCZW010012407.1:0-28573 GCA_034211315.2 Aedes japonicus
TTCTTCATATTGTTAAGATTGCTGTAGTCACTGAAGACACAACATGATTCAGAAGTTCAGAATAATTATATGAGCAGGACCTGGACTGATTTCACAGTTTGTTTGCAGTCTTGATTATATATTATGAATGTTCCTAACTGATGATTACACTAAATACAGTGAACATAGAATTTTCATGTCGCTATCGATTTTCTCGGAAACTGCAGCTTTAACTGTGAGCTGATGAAAGATAAACAATATAAACAATTTTCAATGATTACCCACTTTTTAGCCACCAACATAGAAATTCACGCGCGTACTTTTTAAAAACCTCCCAACTACTGATTGGCCAGTTGCTAAATTTGTATACTAAAAGATGTCTTTTTTATATACACTTGCCGATATCTATTTTTTAAGATACAATGTATATGTCTCCACATCTGCGCTACTTGTTCAAGAAGGTAAACAACATTTTTTTTTTTATTTCTTTGTATCGCAGCTGAGGATCAGCTCGTAATTTTTAATCAGCGCGGGTTCGGTGCCCCTGTTCACATAGCGCCAAAATATATGTTGTTGCCATGCTCAGATGATGATTTTATTTAGATATCTTCGTACCACCTGTATTAGAATGTTGCTCGAAATGCAAATTGTAGGGATGGCGATAAAATTATGTTGTAGAACATTATTCTCTCAGTAGTTTCTGTTTAATATGCTGGTTACTAGGATTGTTTAGATAAATAATCATATGTTTAAAATGAAAAAATAATTGAGAAAATCTTCAATGGTTTAATGCCAGTCACCTGAAAGTAGTATCTGCGTTGAGAAGACGGTTTACTAGATTAGTGTCATACGTGATCGTTTATTTTTACTATATAAAATTGTTTTGATATACTCCCACTGACTATTTTAATGACTACGATTTGAACACATGTTTGAAGTTTTTCATTGTGACATGTGATAAATAATGTAATCAATATTAGTTTCATCAAAGTAATGATAGATGTCTCATATTGCAACAGGTGATATATAGAATAAGAGACTGACTAATCGAGACAACCAGTGGTAGAATAATGATTCGAAGCATGAATTCATATAACTTAGTTGATGAAAAATTCTTTTAATGATTAATACTGTTACATAACATTTTAGAATTTTATTATGGCAGACAAAATATAAATATATTATAGGTTCTACCTTCGCGCGATTAATTTATCTGGTGCAGCTCTTTCAACATCGGAATATAATATAACACAACAGATTTGAGTGAAAGGGATGTATTCAGTTACTTGAAGCATTGGCATTACTGGGTTCACAGACTGATGTTTAGAGTACCAGCCAAAAATAGATCAGTCATAGAATAACTTAGTGTTTACGCAGCTATGGAGATCGTACAAATGAGAAGAAAAATAACATGAGAAAAAATTACTTCATATGTTAAATCATGTTACCTGATGATATGATAATGGAAACCATGACATGATGTCGCACGGTCAGTATAGTTCGCAGACGGAATCAGTCATATGAGCCAGACATCTCGAGCAATTTGTTGACGAAGAATGCCTTAAATGTTGATTACGACAAGAAGAACTTCACCATCCTGCTACTCCATTAGAATGGCTCTTCGACACACAGCTGACATTTATATTCAGAAATCGATATTTAAAGTCATTGTTTACAAATGGCGGCGCTTAACAGGAATTCACGCTGATTGTCGCTGAGGAGTTCAAATGTCAATGTATCCGCCAGACTAACGAAGTGACCATAGTCGCACTGCTTACGTACGACTGAATGATGCCTGTCATGCCAACTGTCTCCATGGAGGGAGGAGGAGGAGGGGTAGTTCAGAGAACATTTGTCACACTCAACTCAATAGTCTGAGCCACACATTGCATGGTGAAATGGAGAGTACAACACGAACTTGTATAGCTCTACATGACCTGCAGACCAAAATATGGAACAGATAATGAACACAGGTTACATAGCTGCATCTGTACCATCGTCTACTACATAACTAACTCATTTCTGAACGATGACTTTGGGTTTGTTGTATCCACCAAAATGAACTAAAATGCAAAATAGATCATAATTTGAGATATTTTTTTTTTATATAACTCCTTTAAAATTAGTTTTCTTCCCCAACTTTACATTTTTTATGCAACCATGGATTTAATTATAAATAATGGAAATCATATATTTTACATAGGTACATCAATATTTAATATGTTAAAATACTTTTACCATTTTATCGTACTTTGATCATATATATATATATATAAACGAAAGTTATTTTTATTGAAGTTTAGACTTGCTCAATATTATTCTATAATAGTTTAGTATTATCCATGCTGAATATCAGGCGGTTTTTGATTTTTCATATAAGAATGATATAACAGAAACAGAACAGAGGGGCCATTCAGGACGTTTATTTTTCTGGTGAGGGGTACTGTTCACACTACAAAATTAATACTGCATGGAGAAAGTCGAGGGGGCGGTGGTCGTACCACGAACAGGCAACATGACTGTCTCATGCTCATTATTTTTCCAGGTTCAGCAGTTTACGTTAGTATATTTGTCGGTGTTATTCGGCATTGCTCAGATAAGACACATGGTACGTCAACGATATTAGTACCAGCTGAGTTTGTTCAGCAGCTCAGCCACGCAGGCAGCTGTATTAGGTGCCACATCTTTGATGAAATCCACTTTATTTTGCACCTGAAAGGCACGGAGTTCTTCACCAGTTAAAACGGCATTCTCAGATTTACAGTGAGATTTATCAACGCGTCTTTGAATATCCATTATCGTTCAGACGCCCGACAAACACGAGCAATTACGTTCGATGAAATGCAGTTAAACACATATGACGTTGCTGGGTTATATATGCCACATGACGAATCTGTTTAACGTCACCTGTTGCCGGTTATTACCAGCCATCGAGCGCATGAACAGCTCTACGAAAACGAATTATGACACAGAAGACATACAGCGTTCAAACAAACAATAGCGCCACAAAAAGAACACAATCATTGCCAGAGAGTGATGATGCCCATCGATTAACATAAAACTCAAAATTTAGCACAGCGGTAAGAGCTGAACTACACCTGACTGAGATTATAACAACCAGAACGTTGAAGCCAGACCCGACCGCATCTACCAGCTGGTACTTAACTGCGAGCTGCACCAGCTATGCTGCTTGATCGATTGCTCAGCGATTTTGGAAGCTAACTGAGTTCGATTACCTGACTAACTCATTTAACTACGAGTCCTCTGTTAATAAATGAAGTACGGTCATTGCTCGATATAAACAAAGTCGAGCGATGATGAAGATAGTACCAAAAACGGACTATGCACATCGCTCAGGTCAGCTGAATGTCCATCATTTATTTCGTCCTGCCATTCATCTGATCAATAATTTATCAGACTTTAATGATTGCATTGCAAGTTGCGCTAGTGTACAGCAGCCAGAAGACCCATCTTTGTTGAAGACCCGTGCTACGATTCAGCAAAGACCAAAATAGTGTTGACGGTCGATATGACGGTTTTCGACACAGCTCGCAGATAGTATGACGAGGATATGTCATCACAGGTTACTTTTCAGCAGGCATGTAAATATCACCAGTTCAAAACTGATTGCCCAGAACCGGTCAGTTGCGGTCCGCAGATCCTTTGTTTATTGTTCGTTTACCGTCCATAAAAGACGATATTGTTTTGATGTAACTTCATTTTATACCTCTTGACGATACCGAGCGCCAGCAAAGTTACAACAAACAGGCCAGGAATGTTAACGTAAAGATCACGAACTATTAGATGAACAGATCCATTGGATTATGCCAGCTTTGAGGGTAAAGCAAAAGGAGTTTCAGCACGGCAGGTTGATTTTGTACATGAAAATGATGCCAGATGATACAAAATATTAAAAGATGTTGACATTCATCAATGTATACAGCAATATCCGGGCCAACTGAACAGCCCAGTTGATGCCACAAAGATTTGTTACTGTGATGGAAGAATATATATAACGACGAATTGGTTTTGATATATACTACAGCATGGTGATGACAAAGAATACTTTATACCAGCAAGGTATGATGTAGTTATTTAAATTCATTGCGCAGAATACACTTGTTTTGTGGATTCACATCACCTTCGTTATTTTACAGCATCTTTTAATCTTCGAAACCATTTTTTACGAACGCCCAGTTAAGAAAGACCGTTATTCAACAGTTACTACGCTGCATTGTTTAGCTGACCAGCATGAAAAATATCAGAAGAGCCACCAATAGTGAAAAGATCAAACGAAATGAAAGACATCATCACATCTTCCAAAACATTTTCTGACAATGTGCAAGTAGGACGTAAAATTAGTATTCAGTCTATCTTTATATATGTCAAAATGTGACCATCTTAACGACGCAGCCACATGAATTGTTAATGAACCTTCATAGCCTGAAAGAACGTTCAACTTTGGGTGCGGCATCTTCTTTGTTCTACTGTTATCTTCCTTTGATATGTCAAATACCAGCAGTTTTGAGTTATAAAAAAGTCAACTTTCAATAAAGCATTGATATTGTTTTCTTCACTAAAACATGCATTTTGCCGTGCACATGTCTAAATGAGAGCCGCATAAAAAATATATATGATGCTGAGGGAAAGAAAACTACTTGAAGGAAGAACACTGCTTCACTTATATCTCCAAATCACGATGCAATATGATTTTCTTTATTTTTAACAGTTTCATTTTTATAGATCTGAGTATTCTATCAGATAATATCACCAATTATAAAAGAAAGGTTGTTTCTTTTTTCTTCATAGAAGATGAATTTTGTTATTAGTTATATGCAACATGTGAACAATGCTCATTACATTCACTTTCGATAAAGCGATGATAAAAGCATAATTAAGTCAAAATATCTGATCATCAGACGGCCGAAATGTTAATGTAATGAATAAATGAAAATGTCCACTTTTCTTTGTCATTTCTATTACATATAAACAGTTTATAATGAATAATGAACGATCGGTTATTTTCAGCGATTACTATGAACACTATATTACCTGGGAAATCCAATTATAATCGTTTGAGAATAGTTAGTTCATCTTCAAACTCAGTTTCTGACGATAAAGTTTGTTTCATTCTAGAACGTTGACTCAGACGGTTCTTTGGGGTGGGAGAAGTGCTCAGCCTCACCATGGCTGTACCTGACTACCTACACTATTAGCAGAGGCCCAAATATTGTGAAGAGAGTTGAACAAGGGAGTCGAATTTGATAGACGATGTCAACAATTTTCTGTCATATTGTTCCCGCACTCGATTTCATTACAGACATCACTGTTACGTATTGTCAATAAACTAACAATCTCCCGTATACACAGGTTGGCTAGTTACCGCGGCACACCGAATTTCATGCCAGCACCATGTCGATGCAGATACAAGAAACCTTCAATAACAGATGCATGTGTTACCGGTATGAAATGAGACCAACTATCTGACAATAACATAAAATGATAATATACCGCATCGCTCATGTTGTCATATAACTACGGGACAGCAGTGATGCAGAAATGATCAGCGAGGTTGCTGAAAACCAGTCAGGCAGACAGATTCCTGCAGACTCGTCGATTTTTATTTACCAAAGACACGCGAAATCTATCACCTGATGCCTGCAGAAAGTTTGCTTTGCCTTTAGAAATATAACATCATGTCGATTCGGACGATTTATCGTCACCATTATTGCGTCATCTTCAACACCATAAAAAGGAAGAGAGATGAGACAAGATAGATTGTCCACCACTTTCCTTCATCTGCATACATCGATCAATACATTAGCGATGAGAGAGTTCCGAAACGACTGCAATAGTGATGGAGAGCCGTACCAATATATTATCCAGCGGTGCTTATCAAACCGAGATGATCGCTCAACATCTACTTCAACGTCTATAACCAGGCGCTGGTAATATGGCGTAACACGGAAAGGATTGAGTCAGTTTTAGCAATATTGAGGAGGCGTGAGAGAGGCTGTTATCACCAATGTCAACATTTGTTGCTCATTTTTTCATTATCAAATCAGATATGAAATACTCAATAAAGAAAATTATCGTTTGTCAATTTGGCTTCATCAATGATTTTTCATTTTCATTTGCAGTTACATATATAACGAGCATTGCACAAGCGCTCTGGCTACTGCATCAAATAAACTGATTTTCAATTTCGTATTCGAAAGAACGATGTCGTTGATGGCTCTCTAACGGTCCTTAGATTGTGTCATCAAAGCAATCACGTCGCGACAGCTCTCGATTTTGATTCTTTCCAGACAATGACACTATAGACAATGGTTGCCAACCGAACAACATTGTTATTTCACCGCGTATGTTATTCATCATACGGCAGTAGCGATCGACTATATACAACATTGTCGGCAATTTAATAAAATTTCAAGAATTTCCACCTGACTATTGTCGAAGAATCATCTATTTGCCTGAATAAACATAATATTTTAAAGCGTATTAGCAACAGTTAAGTAAAACGATTGTCGCTTTGATTGAAACATCACTGTTAAAATTCCACTAAATATTTATCGACGAAAGAGAAATATTTCACCAGAGCGACTCTTTGATTCGATAGTTTCGCTTATCTACCAGACACCATTACGGAGGCAGTCATCGCTCGTCAACAGGGCCGCCTTTCACGTCGACGAGATGATGTCTGGTGATCAGAAGCTTCGATGGTAAAACCGCTCGTTTACCTGTTATCTGGCACGGACGACCAGGTTTACGACACTACTTCAGTTTCCCGTCATCGAACGATCAGCGCGCAGCATTACTTCGCCGAATACTTTCGCGTGGTATAAGTATTAATGGCACAGACCGCAATCAAATGTTGCGTGAGATCATCCACACACGTGTCGCGTTTTGACAGCTGCCAACGCAGAGCAGAAACTCCGGAGTATGACGAACAGGCAACTTTGTCCCGCGATAACGGCGTTCATCCAGAATTTCACCGTCGCGTCAGCCACGCTGGCGATAATATGATGACAATTGTTCAGCAACAGCATGGCAAATGCCGGTCGTACGGTCAAAATATTATAGATGGAACATCAGCACGCGCTCGAAACGTCAGCGTCGGTGAAGTATCAGCTGGCAGCGCGGCCAGAGCTGAAAGAACGACGATCTCGGCGGCCGGGAGCACGGGATCGCCTTCTTGTCAGTATTATTACGTTTTGGCGAAGCTGACGGTTGCGCCAGCGCAGCGTAAAGGCGCTGCACGACGATCACAGCGAGCGCCTGCGATGAGCAACGCATATACAACAGCTTCGACATCCCGCTGACGTTAGCGAGCTGGCGACACCGTTCAGAGAGCAGCGAGAAAAGTTGCCTTGACCGGAACATCAACGCGAAGGCACACGATTAGATCGCGATGCGACGCCAAGAGCCGCAAACGTGAAGAAGAATGATCAGTCGACGAAATTGAAGCTCGCGGAGCGTTAGTTTATGGTATCACCAGCACCTGCCGTGCACAGACGACTCGGTCATGTCATTATCAGTGACTCCGGTACTATGTTCGCTCGAGGAAAGCCGATATTGATCGGCAGGTCGAGCGTACTCCACTGATCGTCGTAACATACCGCGCACAACCGGTCGATACGGCTGGCGGAGGCTCGGATGAAGACCGGTTCATTTATAATCTGTACCGCGAGGTAACGTACGAATGTCGTATAACAGGCCAGCCGACAGAACAAAGATCGGCCGTTAGGTCACCGTCTTCATAACACTGGCGACGCGATGTTCTCGCTACACCTGGCAGACGGCCTGTTTCGAGCCAGATACCACAGGGATTAGCGACAGCAGAGATCGACGAGAGTCATCAAGCCGTCTTCTCCTGATTGGAACGGATTATGTTTATCAAAAATATCTGTTAACATCAGGCATAGACACAGATAAGATTGCCCAGTATATTGCAGTATTTTCTGAATCAATGATACGATATTTGGGACACGGTACGAGCGTTAGTAGGTATGAGAATGAGTAACTGCTTCTGTGTCACTATAGCAGTATGTTACCCGGATTTTATGCAGAATAGTGAGTACAGCTAAATATTGCTGAGGATACTTTTGTGAGCAATCTGATGTTAACTCAACATGAATTGACTTGTTAATTATTCAGCTGTACGATAATGTTGATTTCAATGTAGTGTTAACTGAATAGCAAAAATAACTGATACCAATAATTTTGAAATACGTTGATTTTCTTTATTTACAGAGCTTACTTACATTGTATTATAGGTCTAGCACGTTGGTGAGAAGAACATTCATTTGTAGCATATTATTAGTGCAGAGCAGAATGTTTATGACGAATTATATCAAAAAGATAAAGAACGTATTCATTTAAACTTTTAATTTGTTGATTTCAATTGACCAACAAAATCGATGCACATTTGAAGATTTGAGAAATTTGTTCAGGTAAAATACTGAGATTTTCAAAAATGTGTTAAGACATGCAATTTTAAATTAAATGTAATTGATTTTGTTGGCTTCACTGAAATCAACAATTTGTTTAAATATGATACGTTCTGCTATCTTTTTAAATTCTATGGAGTTCGTTATCTCCGACATTCTGCTCTTTGTTGCCACTATGCTTATTGCCAGGCCGCCCTAAAACAATTTTTACCTAGAAGCTATTTTGGATGTCTTCAACCTCACTTTGGCGTTGCTTTGATTTCATATTTAAAATAAAAATAAATAATAACACTTTCTATAACACCAAGACTAGAGAAATTACGATTGCTTCCAAAAGTTAGGAAACGATGTGGATTGTTTTTGCTTTTAAGTTCAGTTAACTTGCCTGCAATTCTAAGAAATCAAGCATTTATCCGAAGCAACTTCAGAATCTTGGGATGAGTTGGCTGGGATGTCTGTTCAATGTTTGAGATTTAGCATGAGTTTCGACTTCACAAAAATTTCGCCAAAACCAATAACTTCAAAAATAACATCACCCTGGGTCCACGGCGCGCAGAGAAACTGAATCCCACGAACCAGTCGCCACGGCCATGCCATTGTCGGCGACCCCCCAGGCGGTATTACACTCGATTATCATGCCCGCAAGCGATACCGGCCCGCTCGGCTTCACCGTGTCCAACGTCGCCGGTCGAAAGTCATCAGCCACCCGGCCAGCAGTGAGTCGGCCGGATTTGCGGAGAATGCTACCGACGTTATGCCGCAGATCGGATGTTATCGTGCGTGCGTACTGCCCAGCTCTGGTCAGCGCGGATCAGTCAAAGCAACCGGCAAAGGTGGCACCGTCGGAAACACGGTTGGCAGCTTGGACCGCTCGGAGTAGCGCAACGGCATTGATGTCCGCTCGTGTCCGAGGGAATTGTCTTGCTTACATCGGCTCTTCACGAGACGTCCCCAGTAATTTGGCAGTAGCATCGTACGGGCTCCGAGAGCAGGCGTCTTGCGCCGCTGGGGTGCGCTGGCAGAAAGGGCCACCGTCACTGCGGTGCGGTACTGGAAGGGCGTCGACTGGCCGGCCGGCTTCGATCGTCCGCACAGAATGCAAGACTTCATATCGCCCGAGCCGGTACATGGTCTGATTATCGTCCAAGAAAACGGCAGCGCGATAGGTAGCCTGTCATGTGCCCCTCAGCTCACATGTTAGCAAACTCGTACGTGCCCTACGCAGCGAGTTTTGGAGGTTGTAAATGGAACAGATGTTGTCCAGGCCTCACGCAGGCAACGTAATTCCCGGATGGAGCATGTGCACGCCATAACCTTTGCACGACGTTCTGAGTGATCAGCGCTGATACCTTGTTGGTGGTCGTGAGAATCCATACTATCAGCTGTATCCGTCCTGAGAGGCAGACGCTAGGTACCGGAGCCACTGCCCCAGTGCGCGGCATAGGTGCTGGCCAAGTGACCTTCGCAAGGTCCGTCTGGTGTACCCTTTTCTTTGAGCTGGAATACTTCCTGACGGTCAAATTGCTGGTGGCCTGCAGGATGCGTCGCTGCAGGCCGCCGTGCATCTGGATGGCATTCTTCAGGCTGCTCCGCCTCAGCACGGCGAGTTTCAATTTCATCTCATTTTTCTCGATACTGATAGAATGCATCTTGCGCGGACGCTGCAAACACCTGAAAATATGTATGAAATTCAATCAACTGTAAACGCCTCCTTTTCTTCTCTTTATGCGGTTCTAGTATGGTGGATTCGAACAACTTTCTTTCATCGCTTTGCTACTATTTCCAGCAGCTGCTCTCTGAACCAATTAACAATCACCAGCGAGGACTCGAGAAAACTCCACTCGCTTCAATTATCACGCCGTCGAAATGACTCACCGAGTTTCGTCCATTACGTTACATGAGAAACTGTTGCTATATTCAGTTTCACGCATGGCACTCGCTGCGGTTGCTCTTGATCACAACCGGTCACACCGTCTATTGACACGGGCCCGTCTGCCAGCGCACGTTGTTAACATTCCCGTCGGTCGAGTCTGATCATTGAGAGCTCGCCCAGGCTTTCCCTGCTCTCCCGCCCGCACGGCACTTCCTTATTCCCTTGCCCAGCACCAGCCGGTCAGCGACCAAGAGCGTGGCGATACAACTTTACTAATAAGAAGGAAGCGATCCAGATTTACTCCCAACCCTCCTGGAATCGAATGACAAAAACATTTCGTCATCACCTGCCCAATTGGCTTGGTGTACACACGCACTTCCTGGACATATCTTCCACCAACTATGCACGTTTCCGACACGCGAAATTTGCCAATATTTCCACGTACAATGATGCTTGGCCAGCACAACAGATTTGACATGTCACCCTCACTCGTTGCTGGACTAGTTGCTGCTCGCTCGCTAGGTTTTTCCTCCACGGCGATGGTGAGCCAGCACACTAGACGATAGAGACTATCGTGCGTTGAGTCGGAAACACCGATCAAACGACGATTGCATATGCGGATCGAAGAGGTTCTATTCGTCACGTCGCTGTTTGCATTTATATCACGCGTATTACCGGTCCATCTGGTTTGGTGATGGTTTCTGCCTGTATCGCATGTGTGTTTTATGGCTGCCGTTGCGATATGAGGGAAAAAAGTGGATGATCTCATACACGTACTGATAATTGCCGGGCCCAAATCGATTCCCACTGGCTGCGAACGCTGGATCTTCGTATCAAATTCGTAACACCGCATACCACGCGAGGGCCATCGCTAGCGATGTATTGCGTGTATAGGCACGGTGAGCATGAATAGACACAACACAATGGCAGGAAACTCTTTGAAGCAACAGATGATAGTAAAACCTGCGTGCAATTCCATTTTGTGAGTGTAACGGAATGGCGAGCGAAAAAGCACACCTCGAGAGAAAGCTTTCTGGATACTGACATGTCTCGATGAGCATTGAAGAACGGCCTATATGGTGGTAAACTGAATATTGCCCTCCAACAATGAACGATGTAATTGGATAACTAGGAAACTTTAAATTAACTCGAATCTAAAGAAGTCTGTAAGCTTCTGACGAAATAGACCTATCTTTCAAATGATAAGCTGTTTTCTAGTGGAATTTTAAAGAATTTACTCGCGTTTGCAAGTGATGGTTCGAAGAAATGTTTCAGTTTATCTGTTATTTTCAAAAGCGATCAAGTGAATAAGTGACTTCATAGTTTTCTAATAACAATCGTTTTACTAATACTGTTGCTAATACGCTTTTAAAATATTATGTTTTATTCAAACAAATAGATGATTCTTCATTTCAAAAAAATTGTGATTGAACCTTATGGAGTCAAGATGAAATTGATATAATTCTTTCAGAAATTTGCGAAATTTTTATTAAACACTTTTCATCAAGTACCCGACAAATGTTTCATCATATTTTTTTGAACGCCTTAGAGCATCCGTATCGGCACAACTATCTGGGCAACTAAAATACTAGCGCAGTCAAGCTGTCATTTTAATTTAGTCACTCAATCTCACACCGGTCGCTACTATATTGTGTTACCGTGTTCTGTATCGGTCGCTGTTAAACTAGTGTTCCATTATCAGTTTGACAGATTCGGTGATTGTCATAAACATACGCAATTGCGATGGCTCTTTCTTCGTAGTTTCTCTTGGAGAGACGTTCGGTTGGCAAGAAAAGAACCATTGGTTACAGTGGTCTCTCTGGGAATCACTGGGGTTTGGTACAAAAATATAAATGCCCTTTCGCCAAATCACCCCAGAAGTTTCCGGAGTGGCCATTGTGGTAAATTATTCTTTTTATCCCTACCGAAGAACTCTCCATGTGAAATCAAAATCAAAGAGCTGTCGCACGACGTGATTTGGTGCAAAAACACAAATGACCAATCCTACAGGTTCCTCCGGGGCACCTCAGAGGTTCCGAGAGAGGCCAATGTGGCTAATGGTTCTTTTCAGGCCTACTGAAAGTCTAAAGAAAAAAAACCGTCGCAACAAGTGGTTTGGCGCAAAAAAATCCCTACAGGTTCCCCCGGGACACCACAGAGGTAGCCAGAGCGGCCATTGTGGCTAATGGTTCTCTTTCATGCCAACACAAAATATATCCAGGAGAAATCATGAAAAAGGCATCGTACGACCCTATTGATATATTAAACCAAATTGACTTAAAGTTGATAAAGCAATAATTTTCTTTATTCAAATTCAAATTTTGCCACTAATTCTGATTGTGTAAACAAAAATAAACAACAAACCAATGAGATGTTTTTGACTATTGGCAGTCGAATAGCAACCCTCTCTCGCGCCACTATCGTGTTGCTAAACTTGAGCGCCTGATGCTTTCCGATAGTTGCGCCACTATTTTGCTAGCGCTTTTAGTTGCACCGGATACGATTTGAAGTGATGGTGAGGGCGATCAAATATAGTTTAGTCGCGCACCGCTTCGGATGCTCTTAGCCCAAATTTTTTTGAGCTCCTGCATATTCTCAGCTACTTTACCAGTCGTTTTGAGGACTCTCTTCTCACTCGCCCAATAGCGTTAGATGGGCCGTAGTTGAGGGAAAATTGGTGGATTGATGTCTATCTTAATGTCATCTATACCCTTTTTTTGTGAGCTGGTTGAAAGTTGTTTTGGTGTAATGCGACGACGGTAAATCCGTCCAGGGCGCTGAACAGTGGAAAGGTACTTTGTTTCTGACATAAAGGCAGCAACTTTTTCTGCAGACACTCAGATTGATAGATTTCCGCATTGATTGTTCCGGTAGTGTAAAAAATGTTAGAATTCATACCGCAGGAATATAATGCCATACCAGCATTTTTCAACTAAACTTCTCCACTTGAATCGACCTGTCTGCATCACTTACTGCATCCTCCCGCATGGACCCACCCGCATAACGAAAAACAATTTGCTATATAGTTAAAACTATACTTCGAATGTAAGATATATTATCACATTTTATGTTATTGTTATCGAATAGTTGATTCTCATTTTCACCATACAACCTCTACATTAACACATAATGTTAATGCACGTCATATTGTTATTGAAAGGTTTCTTATTGTCTGCACTCGACATGGATTATATATCAACCTTTTGGCATAGAGTTCAGTTAAAATTTTGTTCGTGAGAATTGCCACTTTTTTATGGTAACCTAACTTAACCGCCTATTCAGCATATTGTTAACTATACAGGAGATTGTTAGTTTACTATTGACAACTATAAGGGTAAATGTCGGAAACATAACGGAAACAGTCGTCAACAATAAGTGAAAGGGTACGGGAATGGTTTGTGATTATGCGGGCGGAAAGGTTCTTCTTTGACATCGTCCATCAAATGCATTCGGTCCCTTGTTGCTACGCGTTGCTTCTGTTCTGCAACTTGTTTGGCGATTTTCTGCTTCTTGTAGGTCTTTAGGTTGGTCCGTTTTTTGATACATTGATTCATTCCGACGCTTGCTCCCACTTTGTAGGCCAAATCACGAATTGACATTGATTTGTTCTTTCGAATAAGAGCTACAACTTTGTAATCAAATTTAGGGTTTGAAGATCCGGGCTTTCTGCTTCTTCCTGGCAGTTCATCCAAAGACTAGCGTTCTCCAAACTTGGTTATGGTGGATTTTAGATAGCTTATTTTCAATACATTCCTTATTATCCTTCAAGAAATAACCGGTCGGACAGTGGCCAGTTATAAGGCTTGTTTATATGTAACTAGAAATGACAAGAAAAATTAGTATTTTCCATTTAATTCAAACTACATTTGCTTATCTTACGCGTATTTCGGCTACAATGCACAGTGGTCGGAGATGGTCAAATCACGAACTTAATTGTATAGCGCCTTTAATATTAACTTTATCCAAAAAGTGTCTGTAGACGAATTGTTCACATATGTGTTGCGCATAGCTTGGTATCTTTAAAAAAAATTCATCGCCTACTATGAAAAAAATAAAAAAACTAACTTATTTTCCTTTATAGATAGAACGATATTATCTTGGGCTAAGTTGTAGATCTACTCAAAATATGAAACTTTGTTCAAAACAAAAAAAATCTATATCAAGTAGTTTTGGAGATATAAGTCATTTTTGGTGACAACCCCTTTAAAATTAGTTTTTCTTCCCTAACTTATCATATATACATTTTTTATGCAAACTATGATTTGAACTAATGTGCACAACGTAAAATCACATGTTTTGGTGAAGGAAACATGTACATCAATGCATTTGTTGAAAAGTTAGAGCACTTTTTAACTTCATTTTACCGCAATTTTGACTGTATATAAGGAAGAAGGTGGCAAACCGGGAACCAAGAAAAGTTATTTTTACTAAAGTTTAGACTTGGTTCTTCAAACTATGAAGGTTTGATTAGCGCCAATTCATAAATGGCTAAGTACAATCACGTTGAATGATTGCACGTTTTTGACTTTTTTCTATACAGGAATGAGCAAGTTACCTAAATTTTGCAATGCTGCTTGCACATTTGAATTATGATCAAATATAGTCATAATCAGTGAAAAAATGTTTTTGGGGTATTCAAAGGTGTTTGTATGGGAAATTGTGTGGAAGTGTATTTCATTTCGTTTGGAGTCTTTTTCTTTTATTCGACAAATAACACAATTGTTTTGCTACTGCGTATTTCAAAACAATACAATACAGTAACTGTTCGTTAACTGGGTGCTATTTAACTGGGCGTTCGCTAAAAAACAAGTAAATAAGTTTCGTAGAGGATTAAAAAATTGCTAAAATGTACGAAATTGAGTCGCAATTCCATAAAAACAAAGTCAAACATTCTGCTGACAATGGGTGCAGAATAAGCTACATCGCTATAACGCATAAGACATAAAAACATTATTTAATGTATGTATTGTGCAATGCTGTATCTAAACCGAATTCTGATCGAACGCCCCTCGAAATTTATTTACATCTGAAATGACAACCCAGATAACGAGCAGCATCCGCTAACTGGGCTATTCAGTTGGCCCAGTTAGCGAACTGTTGCTGTATATTGTACATTAATTGAATCATAACGTCAACATATCAATAATTTTTATTTATCATCTGTATCGTTTTCACTGTACAAAAAATCTAGCTTATACTTTGCATTTTCGGAAAACTCCTTGTCCTTTTTGGGGACTTTGCCCTCAAACTGGCAATAAGTGGGTCTGAAGAAACCAATACTCCAAGAATGAGATCACCGTTTGTAATAGTTCGTGATGTTTTCCGGGTGTGTTCTAGCCTGAACCTTTTTGTTACTTTATTAAGCGACTTTTGCGCTTCTTCAGATAATTGTCCGATAGGAACACTAAAATGAAGAATTACATCGGCACCGTGCATCAATATTTTATGGACAGTAGCGGGCAAATAAAACCAAGGATATGCGGATACCAACAACCGAGCAGTTTCTAGACAATAGTTTTTGAACTTGAACGAATTAATTTCCCTTGCAGAAGAAATAACCTGTAATATTGATGAGCACCGTTTGATTGCCTCCTCGTCCATACCCAAAATCTCTGCAGAAACTTCATTATTCTCAAAAACCGTCACGCTATGTTCCCGTCATTTTTGTTTGAATTGCTGCTGGATAATTTGCTTGCGGTCCTTAACTTTTTCTAAGTCAGGTCCCTGCAACGCCATTTTTTCACTTCCAACTTACAGCCCACGCGAAGAAAATATTCAAAAGATCGGTAAAAGTTATTAGATATAGAATTGATTGTAGAGTTTTGAAATAAAATGTTGGACCCAGTTTCAGCCCTGACTGGAGCGATGAAGCAGATGTTTGCGTCCGTTTTGGTACTATCTTCATCATCAGCAAACTTTTGTTTATATTGACTGTGGCCGGTACTTCCATTTCATTGTGAGGATAGCGTTCATTAGGTCTGAGTCCGAATAATCGTCTAATGGAGTTGCTTCCAAAATCCGCTGGGCAGTGTGATCTAGAAGCGCTTGTAGCTGAATTTCAGCTACAGTTTCCTCGATCTAGAAAAAGCAGGTTTTCTTAGCAGTTAGAACTCTGTCATAGCTGGGGTAAGGGTCACAGTTTCGGGTCCTGGCTTGTGTTCACAATTGATTATAATCATATTTACTCAGGCTCAAGTTAATAGTTCACACACACAGCAACCGCATCAAGCGCACTGTATAGAACAACAGCTTTGGGTTTTATCTTGTTAATATGATGAGGCACATCATAAGGACTGAATTCCGCTTCCTGTAACAATGATTGTGTAACACTTTTTCGCCCAGCATTGTTGAATTTAATTTGAGCAGCATATAGCAATTCTTCTGTGTCGTAATTTGTACAAAGGTCCATCGTTTTCCTTCGCTTAACGATTTAAGAACTATTCTTAAAGAAAGTGGTTTATGTCACGCTCCGTGCTTGAACCTGAGCTGGATGGCAACTGCTCCAACATATGGAGTGGCAATTCAAACGATTCATCCATAAAACGTACATATGCCACCAACCCTTTGCTCGGCGTCCTATTATGATTTAACCACATTTCATCGAACCGTTTGCTCAAGTATTCTTCAACTTCCTTTGCAACTTCGGGCATAGTGTTTTATGCGAACGAATAATAAAGTTGTATATTTCAAGACTTTTGATCGATAAATCTCCCTTGACTTTCCGCCAAATCGAGAATATATCCCGTTTTACAACTGGAACTAGAAAAACTCCAAAATTTTTCATCAGAGGTTTAAAAATATAAAAATGGACCTGTATTAAGAATGTTATTTTCTAATACAAGCCTACCTGCGTTAGCTGAAGCCATTTTGATTGAAAGCTCAGCTGTTTTCGTATGATTTGACAAACACACTACGTATTAATCGCGCACGAACTGAATATATTCTGAAATAACTATAACAAAGGCTGCCTACTTATTGTAACTACTAGTTTCATTGTAAAAATGTAAACATAGGAGCAGGACTACTTGATCGACATGTTTGGGCCTGTTCATAAACCACGTGTACTCATTTTGAGACAACCACCGCCCCCTCGTAGACTTTTCTCCATACAATTTATTGAAATTTTGTATGGAGTGTAGACTTTGACCAACACCCCTCCCACCAGAAAAGTCAACGTGGTCTATGAATAGCCCCTTTCATATTTCTCCCTACAAACCTCTGAAGCTGCTTTGCAAAATTAAGGTGACATGCTCGTTCTTGTATAGAAAAAGTCAAAAACATGCAATCATTCAACGTGATCGTACTTAGCCATTTATGAATTGGCGCTAATCAAACCTTCAATAGTTTGTAGAACCAAGTCTAAACTTTAATAAAAATAACTTTTTCCCGGTTTGCCACCTTCTTCCTTATATACAGTCAAAATTGCGGTAAAATGAAGTTAAAAAGTGCTCTAACTTTTCAACAAATGCATTGATGTACATGTTTCCTTCACCAAAACATGTGATTTTACGTTAGTGCACATTAGTTCAAATCATAGTTTGCATAAAAAATGTATATATGATAAGTTAGGGAAGAAAAACTAATTTTAAAGGGGTTGTCACCAAAAATGACTTATATCTCCAAAACTACTTGATGTATATTTTTTTTGTTTTGAACAAAGTTTCATATTTTGAGTAGATCTACAACTTAGCCCAAGATAATATCGTTCTATCTATAAAGGAAAATAAGTTAGTTTTTTTATTTTTTTCATAGTAGGCGATGAATTTTTTTTAAAGATACCAAGCTATGCGCAACACATATGTGAACAATTCGTCTGCAGACACTTTTTGGATAAAGTTAATATTAAAGGCGCTATACAATTAAGTTCGTGATTTGACCATCTCCGACCACTGTGCAATGTGCAGACTTCGTTATGGGCTTCAAATGGTGAGTTGACAACTTCGAAGGAGGGTGCGACCGACCTCTGGTCCTCACAAGTTCCTACCTCACGCCTCCACGAGTCATATGATCACAAAAGACTGCCAGCTGAAACATGGAGACGCTGATTGGCGTAGCCTGGGCAATGTTGTCAATCTGACAATAGCGAAGTGAGGGGGTGCGACTATAGTCACTAGATTCATAGTCTGGCGGATACATTGACGGGAGTCAATTTGAACTGTCACTCGGCGGAGCCAATCGAGCATATCTCGAGTAATTCCTGTTAAGCGCCTAAAAGCCATTTGTAAACAATGACTTTAAATATCGATTTCTATTGAATCTTAAATCACTCTCGTGAAATGAAAGCAGCATTTGGTAGAAGAATGTTAGTTCTACCATGTGGAGTAGCAGGATATGGTGGGATTCTTGTAATTCGTGAGAAATCAACGTTTAAAGTCATTGTTTACAAATGGCTTTTAGGCCCTTAACATAAATTACTCGAGATATGCTCAATTGGCTCCGCCAACTGACAGTTCAAATTGGCTCCCGTCGTTGTATCTGCCAGACTATGAATCTAGTGACTATAGGTGCGACCGGTAAATCATGTCATAATTTTCCATTATCATATCATCAGGTATTATAACATAATTTAACATATAAAATTAATTTTTTTTCTCATGGTAGTTGGAATTTAACTAATTTTTCTTCTCATTTCTAGTTACAGATCCTCCACTAAACAGCTCAAACTTTCTAGGATTGTTTATATGGCTAGATATTTTTTGGCTAGTTTATTTACTCTCTCATTTCCATCAATTCTACAGGAACCCAGTACAAATTGCCCAAGTAACACCAAATGTTTGATTGCATGCATTTTTGCTCAAATGTGACAAATGATTATGTTACCATTCCGATGATAGAAAACCTTTTCGGGTACTACTATAGAATTGAAATAGCGCAGAAGGTGGAGCCTATGAAACATAATTTATGTTTGATACTTGCCATAAACAAAAAATTCTAAAACATTTATGTAACAAATGTTGTCGACAAAAAAGGGTTTTCATCAACTAGGTTCATACTGTGGACTCTAAGCTAACCAGATCGGTGTTCTTACCACTGGACCGTCTCGACATATGAGATAGAGATTAGTCAGAATCCTCTTAAACCCTACCACTATCCTATTTACCAACCTTATAGGGGACTTAAATATATATTCACTTTGATATAAGAACCTATGGGTATTGATTTACATTGCATTTATGAAACAAAATATGCAAACAAGATGTCAGACGTAAACAAACATGTCCTAGCTGAAAAACTTCAAACACATGTATGACAAATAAATTAGTCGACTAAATGAATCTAGATTTGAATTGCATCAAACGGACACCTTCATGACAAAACTAGCCAGATCACACTGTTATAGAACTACAGCATGACACTTGATAAATAAAACTTGAATATTTATGTTTTCGGTGCTACTTGGGTGACTGAACATGAGGACTTTCTTGATCCAAATTGTAGGTTTACACATTGTTCTCCATTGCCGATGGGAAGGTCATATAGATTAATTTTTCAAAATTTTCAGCCTGTGGTTGTTTCTCTAGTAATACAAACATGCTCCCAGCGCCTAAACTTTAAACTTTACAGGAAAGTGATGTTCTACAACATGGTTTGTATCACTAATGCCTTGTTCAGACTACAGGCTTGTAACATAATACAAGGGTGTTTTGAAAAGTATCTACAAATAAAATGTCATCAAGATAGCCTTGTATTATGTTACAACGCTGTAGTATGAACAAGGCATAAGGCCCATTTTTTGATGATTAAAATTAGGCTGGTCCTCATTTTCACGGAAATACAAAAACTAAACTTTTTTATTTGCAGAAATAGACGTTTACACTCTTGGGCAAAGTTGTAGCGCAGATAATTTCATGGAATTTTCATATATATATTTTATTGTATCTTAAAAATAGACCGATTAAGAGCAACTCATCAACTTAGGGTGTACCATAAAAAAAGACGCGTACTTTGGTATACAAATTTTGCCGCTAGCTTTAACCAATCAATAGTGATTGAAGTTTTTCTAAAAAAAATTACGCCCTTTTCACATGTGGATTTCTATGATTGGGGCAAACACAAAAAAAAAATTAAAGACGTCATTTGAAAGGGCAATTTATATTGTTTATCATATGTGAAAACTATGATTTAGAAACTATGGTTTTAGAAGAAAAAAATCGATAACTATTGATTGGTTAAAGCTAGCGGCCACTCTGAAAAAAATTCTATCGTTATACCGACAATTAAATCATGGTCAAGATGACTATCGCATATAATGGTTACAATAACCATGAAAATGGTCGAATTCACCACTTCATGGTATTCTTGACTATGATCATGGTAGCAAGTACTATTCCGACATTATGGCAAATGTTGGATCAACTATTTTTAATGGTCGTTTTGACCACGATCATAGTCGGTTCAAAAGCACTATACTGCAAAAGTCATCCTAACCCCCAATAATGGTAAAATTGACTATCAAATTTGTCTCTGTGCATGGTTGAACATCACTTTGATGTAAAGTTTCAAGTTTAGGCGCTGGGAGCATGTTTCCTCGTAAATTCGTGATCTGAACCATAGTGCAACGAAAGGAAGGCGACTCTACCACCTGGATCACATATCGCACTCATCAAAACAAAAGCCAGGAGAACAATAGCTTGGCTTTACTTCTCATCCGAAGGATGATGTGACCAGAAATGTTTTCGCCTCAGAAAAATCTCACCGACCTCAACTGGTATTTTACCTGGATCCATTACACCACCACCGGTGCCGGCTAACAGTGGCAGATTCAAGGAAATGGAATAATCTTTCAAATTATGAATCTGAATTTTCATTGCAAAGTTTCACAACTCATGTTAATATTACTCATGACCACCCTAGGCAATCGTTCGCGTACGAAAGGATCCTAAAGTTTATGAATGGAAAAGCTTTCTCTGCCGAAGCAAGCGTAGTTCGTGTTCGTGTCGTTCGGTTCGGACTCCGCTCGGCTTGGCTGTTGTAAACAACGATGACAATCGGCGATCTGCCATTGGATCGATTCAATTTAAAATAGGACTAAAGAACAGTAGAGTGTAGCTATCAAAGGGTCACCATCGTCAATAAATTTGCCTCTATCAGCAGTGTTCCACTCGTTCGCAGTTTTACACATCAACTGTGAAGCTCATTTGCAATTATTGTTAGTGAAAAGAGTGTTGGACATTCAGTTTGCCTTGGATAGTGCTTGCGTGAATTTAAACACAAAATGCTGACGAAGCTAGCTGTTTTAACGATTTGCCTGGTTTTCTGTTCCGCTCACGGTGGGGGTCGCAAATTTTGGCGTGGTAAACAATTTACCCTGGATGGCCCGACGAAACACCCGGTTTTCAAAGGAGTCAACTCCGACGTTCAAACGGTTTGGTTCGACCAGCTGTTGGATCATAACGATCCCACAAATCCGACCACTTGGAAGCAACGGTACTACGTGAACGATGGATTCTTCAAGCGCGGCAATGGCAGCGGCCCGGTGTTCCTGATGATCGGAGGAGAAGGTGAAGCCACGGCTCGCTGGATGACGGAAGGTGCATGGATTCATTATGCGCAGCAGTATGACGCACTTTGCTTCCAACTGGAGCATCGTTTCTATGGCAAGAGTCATCCTACGGAGGATCTGTCCACTAAAAATTTGGCTTACTTGACCTCGGAGCAAGCGCTTGCCGATTTGGCGTACTTCATTGAAGCGATGAACGAAAAGTATCAACTGTCCCGAGAAAATCGGTGGATTGCTTTCGGTGGGTCATATCCCGGTTCGTTGGCCGCCTGGGTTCGAGAAAAGTATCCATATTTGGTGCATGGTTCGATCAGTACCAGTGGTCCTCTGTTGGCGAAAATCGATTTCAAAGAGTACTATGAAGTGGTGGTCGATTCGCTAAAACGCTACTCACTCGCGTGTGTTGAGGACGTGCAGAGCGCAATGTACCAGGTGGAGACGCTACTGAAGCACATGATTGGTCAGCGCAATTTGAACGAAAAGTTTAAGCTGTGCGATCCGGTTGAGAAGTCCATTTCCAACGACTTGGACATATCGAACTTGTTCGAGGCGATTGCTTCCAACTTTGCGGGCGTGGTTCAGTACAACAAGGACAACAGCCCTCACGCAAGGCTTACGATCGATGAAGTTTGCGACGTGATGATGAACAAGACCATTGGGGCACCGGTATCGCGATTGGCTGCGGTTAACGAAATGGTCATGGAGCAGAACAAACAGGAGTGTTTGGACTTTGTGTACGACAAGACGATTAAGCAAATGCAGAACACTTCATGGGACTCGGATGTGGCCAATGGAGGTATGGTTTAGGTGGGGAGGAAGGAGTTTCTTTTGTTTGTTTTTAAAACTGACTTGTCTTTCAGCTCGCCAGTGGATCTACCAAACCTGCAACGAATTTGGCTTCTATCAAACGTCGGACAATCCCAGCTCGGTGTTTGGCGATCGCTTCCCGGTTGACTTCTTTGTCCGCCAATGCGTTGATGTGTATGGTAGAAGGTTCGATCAGCACGCATTGAATCGTGCCGTCTATAGGACCAACACCAACTATGGGGCGCTGAATCCATCGACAACCAATGTCCTCTATGTGCATGGATCGATTGATCCGTGGCACCGGCTGGGTCTGACCGACAGCAACGATATAAATATGCCAACAATTTTCATTGACGGAACTGCTCACTGTGCCAACATGTACGAACCCAAGGAGGATGATTTCCCACAGCTGAAAGACGCACGAACTCAAATCAGTGCCTTTATTGGCACCCTGATGAAAATGGACTACGATTAGGTTACAATACAATGGTGTCTTTGTAAACAAATTATAAATATATAAATGCATTTTCTTCTCTGATAGATTTAACTGAATATTTGCGATTTTTGCGAGTGAACAGACCTAGTTTCTAGTTGTTCCTGTAGCTCTTTGTCGTCCGCCAAGGATGCCGTATCAACACACGGATCGATCGTTGGCTGAGCGTTGATATCGACGGAAGGGCACTTGGCAATCTGGCTCGAGCGATTCGATTGGGCCGACTCCAGCTGGCGGACGTTTTCATTGCCGGCCTTCGATGGGCGACATGGAACCGTTTTTTTAGTTGCACTGTCGGGGTTCGTCTTGCGATTGTTGTTACTACTCTGGGCAGTTTCTACCGCCGCTGGAATTTTGATGTGGTATTTCTGTGAAGGTGTGTTGATAAGAAAAACGCTAAAAGTTGAGGTCGAAATCAAGCAGGTCTTACCTCCGGGACGGTCCACACAAAAATACCGCCGTCACTCGATCCGGTTACCAAAAACTTTCCATTTGGGCTGTATCTCGCCGAGGTTATGGCACTGGCATGACCTATTCCAACAGCAACTTCCACTCCCAGCTGATAATCCCACAGTCGGACCACCTGATCCGTACCGGCCGATACAAAGTAATCCCCAGTCATGTTCATATCGATGGCATTGATCGGTCCGGACTTGGAGCCTTCCACCTCGCGCACCAAACTGCCATCGAATGCTTCCCAGTATCCAATCAACTTATCCGAACCGGCCGTCAATATTTGCACTCCCGTCGGATAGTACTGCGCGGCAATGAACTGTGTGTGGGCAAAGATCACATGCTTACGAGTTAATCTAATCAGATCCCAAATCACACAGCTTCCATCACGCGAGGCCGACACCACCTCCGTATCGAAACTGTTGATGTGCACAGACTCGATAGGCCCATAGTGCTCCTTCAGCACTCCGATCATGCTCTGCATGTACGGTTCGATTTTCCACACCCGAACCTGGCCCTCGATACCACCGCTGACGAGCATTTTCCCATTGCTTGTCACGGCCACCGACGAGCAACCCTTGTTGTGTGCATTCGGAATGGCATAGATCAGCTTTCCGGTCAGGGGAGTGAATGCCCGGATAACTCCATCGTTCCACGCGGAGATGATACTCTTTCCGTCACGGCTGAACACGATCGAGGACGAAGCAAAGTTCGGCACAACGATGCGGAGGAGTTCCTGCATCCGGGAGGTCGACCAAATCCGAATCGATTCGTGACTTGAAGTAGCGAAGACGAGCGAGAAGTTGCTGAAATAGGATAAATCGGCGGATCTTTGGTTAGGATCCGGCCAAAGTAAAATTACGAACTTGCACTTACTAAGGGAACGCGATATCGTAAACGGCATTGGTGTGGCAGGTCTTGAGCAACCTCAGACTAGTGCTGAAGTTCTGCAACTCAAGCGAGTAGATCTCACATCCATCGGTTCCGATCAGCAGCGTGTATTGATTAACGATTTGAAGGGACGTGATAACGCCACCCACTTTAGCCGATTGAAGCTGCGAATATAGGGCAAGTTGAGAGTGAAATGATAGTACCATCCTAGCGTGAATCACCTACCGACTTCAGCTGCGGCCAAGTTGGGCTGTTATAGTTCTTGAAGCTGACGTTCCTCTCGTGTACCATTTCAATCGTTCCATCTCCGGCTCCGATTATCAAGCTTCCATTGGCAAGGATCAACAAATCTCGTACTCCGTAGTGGTACTTTTCGCAGTCCTTCCCGACCGGTTTCCGGGGATTATGCTTCCCGAAGCAACCCAACAGAACCGGAATTTTGTCCTCTGTCGGCGCTTCCGGGCTTGAACTTACATTCAGTCGAATCTTGACAATATCACCACTCATCGTACCAACGTAGAGGATCTCATCATTTTCCGTAATGCGCATTCCCGTAAATTCTCGTCTTAACTTTCCGACGGCTACGTCCTGAACATTCAGGCGCTTGCGATCCCGATCGATGTGCCAAACGCGGAGATTTTCTGAAATTCAGGATCAAATATTTAACATACAATTCGGGCCTGCCATTATTCAGACCAAAGCTTACGATCACCACCGGAAACGAACGTAGTCCAACGTTGATTCAGTCCGCAAACCTTCAACGCATCACCTGTCGTTTCCTTAGTTGCTATAGTTCCACAAATGGCCATACTAAAATATGAAATCGATAACCACTTATACACCCACTCAAACCCCCCTCTAAACTCACTTCTGTTCAATATCCCAAACGATGATCGATCCGCAGTCTTTGCCACCCAAACTGACCAGATACTGCTCGTTGGACGAGAAGCACAGCGACTGCACCTTGACCCGGTGCAGTTCGTAGCGGGAGATTTCCTTCCGACTTTCCCAATCCCAGATGATGACATACGCGCGGAATCCCATGTGGTTCGTCTGGCCGGAAGCGACCATCTTACCGGATGCGGAAATGTCCACCGTCGAGATCGTATTCGTGTGACCACGGAGGAACGTCTGCCTGTTGGTTTCCAGCTCGTAGACGGAAATTTCATTCCCAAGCGGAAACACCAGATGCCGCTGATCCGGATGAACTCGCAGACCGGCGATGACGTGGCCTGGAAAAGGGGAAGTGAGCATAAACTAAACTCAACCGCTAACAACTGACTTACCATCAAAGCCGATGATCGCTGCCGGTTGCAGCTTGATAATCTCGCAGTCGTCCGCCGAAGCCATTGTGTGGTTCAGATAAAAAGTGTCCTTACGAGTTTTCAGAAAGTCGAAAAGGACGCCTTCATGCGATGCAAAATAAAACAAACTGCACCTTCCATGCTAGGATACCATTTCCCCTGACAACGAGTATCCCAGACCTATAGTTTTTTTTATTTTGTAAATTAGTTCCACTGACTGGTGCGCAAGGAGTCATGTGCTGCTTGAGTGATTTCATGCGAAGCTATGTCTTGCCATGTTACACGAACATGCCTATCGAAGCACGTGATCAGATAGTGAATGTGTAGGGGTGGCAAAATGAAAGAAAGGGGGTGCATAAATTCACCTGAGTTGGACGGACAGGAATAGAATTTTGCAGTTGACTAATGCAATTTGGTTTTTGAAGGGGCAAGCATAATGATGGAAAGTTTCACGAAGGTTAGCTTGCATTAATCTCAGATATAGCGAATGATTTATCGTCCGTCAATCTAATATAGGTAGGTAACGTCTAAGCATCCCGAGACCTTATTCAAGCACGGGTTAACGTTAACCATAACGCTCATTTTTGCAGTATGGTGCTCCATCTAGTGAAGCAGCATTCTGCAAAAAATGAGCATTGTAGGTTAACGTTAACCCCGTGCTTGGAATAGGGTCTCGGGGTGCTTAAGTCGTTACCTACCCTACATTGCGTGCATGACTCCCAAATCATCCGATAGCCACACATCAACTATGAGCTTGTTCAACCAACTGCATGATGGAGATAATATTTAGTCACTGTTTTAAATACACTCTCCATGTACTGTGCAGCTTTTGAGAAAAGACGTTTGAATTGATTTCGATAATTCTTTGTTTTTCTTCAAATTGTCAATCATTTATTTGTTAAATGTTCATATCTCGAAGATAATAAATGTATCAAGGCAACCGATTGATGCATTAACCAGCAAAATCGAATGACAAACTACCAAAATAACAGACATAGTTATTAACTCTTCAGCACTATAACTCTTACCAGGGTGAGTGGTAATTCCTGTCTGTGTTTTTTAAACATTTGTAACTTTAGATGGGGTTGAACTTTGCACATCTTTCTTTAAGAGTGTATTCAAATGTCAGCACGGCTTACAGGTTTGTTTTGAATTTTCATTCGTTTGAGACTCGTGGTAATCATGGACGCGAGAAGGGAGCTCATGGTAAGTTTGTTATTGAAACATTTGTAAAAGTCTACGTCTCGTTGGCAAGTATTTTAAACATTTTCGCGTAATTTCTGTCCGTTTTCATAACAATGGCAGGTAGAGGTTGTGATGGTTGCACAATTGGCACTCATGTCAGCAAACTCACTGGTAGGCAACGTTAGAAGAGCTTCCGGTAGAACGCAGCCATCCACCCCACCAAAGCATGCAAACCCGCCAGCAGATAGGCATGGCCATATTGAATAGGCAGGATAGGCAGAATAGGATAGGCATGGCCATATTGAATGGGGGAAAATAGCCACTAAAATTTATGAGAATGCGTGAATGACCCGGGTCACTGACCAGCAGTCAAGGGTAGTGTCCCAATGATTCACTGGACGTTGAAACATTCGATCACTTATACAATATAATAAAGAGACAGTGGAAAAGAGGGATGGGGGGGGGGGCCCCAACGGACAAAACGGACAACAGGTAAAACCACACAACAGCCATTGTGGGTAACAAAATAGTCCTAATAGACAACCATCTGCCCAACAGGACTTGTTGTCTTTAGTATAAAGTTCCGGTG
This sequence comes from Aedes japonicus, assembly GCA_034211315.2. NCBI lineage: Eukaryota > Metazoa > Arthropoda > Insecta > Diptera > Culicidae > Aedes > Aedes japonicus. The sequence continues at coordinate 27,525 of JASCZW010012407.1, forward strand.
GACGTACCGGCAGGCTACATGGTTCCCCAATTAGTGACGGCCACTACCGGCACCAAGCAAGTACTACGCTTGTGGGCTGCCCAGGATGTTTACACAGGTGATTGCCATCGCCACCCCGTTCAATCAGTAAAGCGCGCGCTGGAAGATTCTTACATCGCCTTCAAGGATAGCGATAGGAGTGAAGCGGCGAGGAAGCGGCATACGACGAAGGACACGTGCTTGTAGTACTGCGAGGGCCCCAGGAGGAACATAAGGTTCGACTGTAAGAAAGTGGACAAATAAGGGAGTGTAGGAAAAAGAAAGAAGGAAGGCTTTTCATCCAGGGAATTTCATAAGTGCTCTTGCAAGTATGTAGTAGATACTTACACATTTTTAATCGTTTACTGTTTTCAAGAACTTGAAACCACTCGGAATAAACGAAAGATCCATCTGTTGCACCATCAAACGCTACAAAGATCCCGGTTCTTGAAAAATACCTCCAAGACCTGGCCAAAAACACACTGTCAGGTGTCCGGATGCCATAAAACCAGTGAGTAAGCCTATCTGAAAGATGGCCAAATAAGTGGGAATGTCACAGTCAGGCTTGACTGAATACCAGAAGATTGCTAAAGTCGAGTGATGTCAGAAGCTGCTCAAGCGGCACGCTGAATGTGGAATTCTGTTTTCGGACGAAAAAATGTCCCTGCTACAGGATCACCAGCAAATTGTATATCTTTCTGCTATTTCTCGTGATAATCTAGCTGTTCAAAGGTTCCAGAATGTTCCAAAGGTGATGTTTTGGGGATTCTCCAAAACTTGTAAGATTCCATTGCTTTTCTTTGAAGCTGGTATTAAAATCAATAGTGAATATTACATCGATAATGTTTTGAAGAACTATTTGCTTGCCTTCGCCAAGAAACACTACACGAGTGCACCATACTGCTCCCAATAAGACCATAGACTAACTCTAAGACCAGTAGGTTCCGAACAAATACGTTTTTTTGGCTCCGCACTAGGCACATCGGTCCCAAGCTCGGGCCCAAGCTTAATAATCGCCCTTATAATGAACT
>JASCZW010012408.1:0-28568 GCA_034211315.2 Aedes japonicus
ACATAAAATTAAATGTTGGAGTAATTCTTTATATGTTTTTTACTTACGCATAGGACTGAAGCGGCTGTCACCCACGAACAATAATTGTGAGGCCGAAATCTTGGTGGTGTATCTGGTGCTAATTTGACAGCTCGGTTTTCTTGAAGGCTATATATTTGCAGCAAACACAATATTTGCGGCGGAAGTAGTCGTGTTTTGTCGTTAATTTGATTCGATAGAAAAAAAAACCCTTGTTGTACTTAGTGCAGTGGTTATCTCAATGATAGTATTTTTTCATTGTTCATCAGCCAGGTATTGTAATGATTTATTTAAATTACTGGTACTAGTTTGGTAGAAGAAATATGATTCATTGTGAACCGAGCTTAAAATGTTAAAATCGTCACTAGCGCCACACCAAAAGTGGCAGCCTTCAAGAACTAAAGCTTTCTTCAGTCCTCTGGTTGTGCCTTTTCCAAAACTTTCAAGACAGTATGATTAGCCCACAATTGATACGTTGTGGATGCGTTTGCGTGAATTTGACAGTTTTTCCATAGTTTTTCTGTCAAATTTACGTCAACGCTTCTTCAACGTATCAATTGTGGGTGACCCTTTACTGTTTGCATGCTGCGTGACATACACTCAGCAAATTTATATGCTATAAGAATTCAGTATGAATTTCATAAATTTGTCTTATGAAATATAATAATGTTTAAAAAATGAAAATATGAAAGGCGTACAAGAACAACGTCGTGCGAAACAAAGTCTATTCATAAGTCAGTCATATGAAATTCCAAAGCATCGTTCATAAGTTGAACCATATGAAATTCTTAAGTTTATTAGCCTTGGTTTTTGACTCTTCCTTCGCATTAGGGCGAACGAAGGGCGCAGATTGGGGTTTCCAACCGATCAAGCTGACATATTGGGAGAAGAATTAAAACATAATTTGAAATCGATTGAGTGAGATGGAGCTGAATCCACATTTTGAATCACCCTAACCACCATCCAACGACAATTCTAGACAAAATCCCCAAAAGGTCGAAAGTAGCAATTGTATACAATGACTTAAAACTTAAATTTCTTGGAAATGCGAGGTTGCCCACATCTATACCCACTATACCGATGGGAAGGTAATAACTGTCTGTATCTGTTTCTGGTGCAACTTTGCTTGTGGGAGCAAGCAGATCCCAGAAAAATACGCTAGAAGTCATTGTTTCTATGTGTTACTTTCGACCTTTTGACTATTTCGTCTAGAATTCTTTTTCAATTCCATAACCTTGTTTTCTCAGAAAATTTAGCTATATTTTTTGGAATTGAAGACAAAATTAAGGTTGGTAGCTGCTACCTGTTCTTATTCAGGGGCTGACTGAATCTTGAAGCCTTAAGGATTAAAATTGATCGTAAAATACTGTCATGCGACTTAAATAGACGTAGCATACCAACGCCATCATTGTCGCTTCCGCATTTTTCAAACTGCCGTAATGTAAATGCCTGCACCTAAACTGCTTCCAGCCGGCAGAGGGTCGTAAAATTAAACCGTACGTAAAGCTGTTAAGAACAGGAAACGATATTCACAGCCGAACAAAAAGGAACAAAGTGATTGCAGGGTTCAACAGTCCGGGAATGCAGAGGAAACGGAACGAAAGTGACACGTGGTGATGCACGGTGCCGGGGTTAATGTGTCGTTCTTGGGAGCTTCCGGTTTGTCAGCAGGGAAAGGTCCTAAAAAAACTGAGGAACGCTTTTGATGCTTGCTGACCCGGTCGCCGTTCGGTCGTATTCAGCTACATGACCGGAGACCACACTTTGAATGAAATGTGAAGAAAAAAGAGAAAAAGAAAACGATTGAAGGCACCCCTCGTTGTTAAGCAAAACGGACGGAAGCGAGTGAATAGGAACTTTGCTAATTAAAAATGGCTGTCTTGGGTATTTTTTTTTCTCACCGTTCACGGTTGATGGTTATCGCTTGAAAGTTTGTGAAACCGTGACGTGCATGGTGTATTAATTGCTTTATTCGTCTTCAAAAAATAATGAAAATACTGTTTAGTCTGGACAATAATATCCATGGTGTGAGGTCCGTGAAATCAAAGGAAGTCAGGAAATAAAACAGACTTTTGGTCCAATGCAGACAAATTAAAAAAAAAATTCAACTTCCATCATATTCGACATTCGCACCGAACTGATGTTAAATTTTTATGACCCGAAAAATAAATTTTATGTTTGATGAAAACGGAAACTTCAATAACAAAAAAAAAAAATCCCCCCCAATAAGTTTACAACAATGACACAGAGCTGCACAATGAGGATTGCGAATTTTAATTACAAATTCCTTGTCCTGTTGTGCTCGTTGGTGTATATGTGAATGGAAGGCATAGTTGCAACACCCATTGCACATTTTCATTTTTATTGCCCTTGTTAGGCACTCGGGACTCGGGTGTCGTCGGACCGGAAACGGCCGTAAACTGTCACAAAGTACATTTTGGATCACGGTGATGGCAGGAGAGCGCTATAATTTAATGCGAAACCGGTGGTGACTACTAAGTATAAGTGATGGTAATAAAAACAGAAGTGTTGATTCATATCGGATGAATGGGTGGTGGGTAAAAGGCTTATGGCGCATACTTTGAGGAACATTTTAATTTAAATGTTTTTGTTTATGGTCACTTAAATAACTATCCGGGGAGTATTATTGGTAAATGGTATCGAGGTCGACAGAGAATATTAACTGCTGCTTTTCGTCTTTAGAAAATGAAGAAGATATTTCCATCGTAACATTTAACTAGTGCTGGACAGGCATTGGTTTGTGAACAAGAAATATTGCCAGGATTCTTCTAAAAGTCAAAGCTACTTTCCGGATTGAAGTCGTACAAAGTCAAAAATGACCTCAACCGCAATGAAAAACAGAATTTGACGGCAAAATCACGAGCTCAAAAGCTGTTTTGCGATTATTTGAAGTAATATTCATGTGTCATTATGGTTGATGAAACTTACGATTGGAAGACTTTAAACAAATGATAGGACTGGCTTGCCGTACTGCTATGGCCAGAAATGCAGCACTTGAATACTCCAGGAAAAAGCTGTCAAAATTTCTTACAAAATACCATGTTTGGCATGTAATTTGTTCGCTTAGCAAACATAATAATCGGAAATTCTAAGACCACGATGGAACCAATTGATATCGTACGAAAATCTGACAATCTTTCCAATAGTCCTGAGTTACACCAAAACGAAAGATATTGTGCACTGATGGCAAACATTTTTAACAAATCTGGACCACAGCTGCCAACAAGATCACTAATTGTACAATTGCACTAATTGTATATAATCAATAATAAGATCTGCTAATATTTGGACCCTTTGTTTACTTTTCATCTATCGGAACATACCTACATAAACGAACATTGGACTCTGAAAATTCTACAGCGATGAAATAAACTGCCCAATCGCAGGGACTTATCAAAAGCATGTGGATTGCATTTCGATCATTAAAATGTTTTCTTCAGCTCCGCAATGCGTAACAATATTGTATAAGTGCAATCCCATGCATGTGTGAGTAGGCAAAATGAAATAGGCCAGTTCACGATTTGCTGGAAACGTCAATTTCTCCAACCCGCTCCTTCGTTTTACCTATCCGTTCTCGTAAACAATCAACCATAACATATCGATTGCTATGATTACAAACTCTTCTACTAGCAGGTTATGAGGCAGACGTACGCTATTAAACTTTTATGTCGATTACGGTTATTGCCAGTGCGAAACTGAGTTCGTCCTAACAGCTGTCGAAACGTTTTTCTATTCAATCGGGGTGGATCCGCTCTGGATCCAACCCAAAATCGATGAGGTTCGCTCTCAACTTTTTTCGAGGTCCAACCTGAATTCGCCAATACACACAAACATGAACTGTCCAAATGAAATGTTTCTGTTTGTTTATGTTTACGTTTTGCACTAATACCATCATTCTGACTCGACTCTGGATCCGTTTTCGTTCGGTAATTGCGTGTCAGAGCCAGATCTGACCCTGGTTTAAAACCCGAAAACGACATTAGTTTGTCGTTGGCCTTGTGAATTTACTCTTACGGAAATGTTAGACAAAGCGACTTTGCCAAAAAAACGTCATACTTCATTTGTAAACCAGCAAATGTTATAAATAGCAGGCTGCAATGAGGTCCATATAAGATCTCGCTCAGTAACCACAACAATGTTAGTGAATTGAGCAAAATTCGCTAATGACACTAATACCCTCGCGCTCATTACACACGGCACTTAAGAGCTCGTAAGCTCGTATTGCTTCTTGTGTGCGCTATAAAACTTAATTTTTCAACCGAATCCAGTCTATCTATGACGGAAAATTGGCTCTTTATCGCTACGCGCCGGTGTATTGGAGGACGGAATCGATTGCCGATCTCCAAGGAACATGCCTCCACGCAAGACGGAGGATGCAGAGAGCACGTCCGACGCTGAAAGGATGGAGCGTAGAGGGGCACTAATCGATGCAAAGGCCACGCTAAATAGGGAGATAAAGGCTAGCAAGCGCGGCTGCTTTAAGAGCCTCTGTCAGAAGGCTAATACGGATTCATGGGGTAACGCCTATCGGGTAGTGACGACCAAAACCATTGGAATGGTGGCTCCTACCGAGCAGTCATCAGAACTGCTGCAGACGATCGTTGAGGGACTCTTTCCGAGCCTCGACCCCTCGCCGCCGTAGATTTGCCTCATGACCAGCATTCCAGTATCCAGCCCATACCGCTGTCGTAGCGATGGAGGGATGGTTGGCTCAGCCGAACATCCGTGAACCGTGTGAGCAGTCATAACGACACAACGGGGGTTGAAGATGAGGCGAAGGTAACGAATGAAGAGCTCATTGCGAAGGTAAGTTGCTCAAGGTGAATAGAGCGCCAGGACCGGATGGTATTCCGGTCTTCCTGGACACCTGGAAAATCTGAAATCTGGTGTTGCTACCGAAGACAGGAAAGCCACCAGGTGATTCATCAGCATATAGACCTATACATCTGCTGGACACGGCAGGTAAGCTGCTCGAGAGGGTAATCCTCAACAGACTATCAAGTACACTGGAGGGTACAGGTGATCTGTCCAACCAAAAGATTGGCTTTAGTATAGGCAAGTCGATGGTGGATACCATTTTGGCCGTCACCAAGACGGCTGAAGTAGTCAATCCAGCGCAAGAGGCTAGAAGTCCGCTACTGTGCGGTGCTCACCCTTGACGTGAGAAACACGTTCAATAGCGCCAGTTGGGAGGCCATCACTAACTCGCTTCAACGCCTCCTAGGTTCCTGGGTACCTGTACAAGATGCTGGGAAGTTATTTACAGAATCGGATTTTGTAGTCAGGCGTGTCCAAATCACCGCACGTGTCTCGCAAGGTTCGATCCTGGGTCAGAGCAATGGAACACGATATAGGACGAGGTATTGCGACTTAAGTTCCCGAATAGGGATGAACATCGTCGGGTTCGTAGACGACGTCACCCTAGAGGTATATGATGAATTCATCGAAGAGGTGGAGCAAACGTCCTCGCACTCCTTTGGCATTGTAGAGAGATGGATGAGTTCCCGGAAACTGGAGCTGCCCATCATACGACAGAGATCACGCTTGTTAACAACCGCAAATCGGAGCAACGGGTAACGAATAGTGCAGCCAATTGCCCAATAACATCAAAATGGTTCGTGAGGTACGTGGCAGTTATGATTCGGACATAATACCAACATTGTGGGAACGATATCATGGTATTATCCCCAGGTATTTTACATCTCAATCTGAGCTCTCAAATACCAAAGCCAGTTATCAAGTTAGACGTTCCTGCGCGGGTAGCTTCTTTGCGAAGCCAACTCCGATTATTGAAAAGAAAACTTACTTAGAAACCTTAGCTTGATTGGTGAGTAAAGTAAGACCGGGAATCGAACCCAGCTTCTGCCCAGCACCAATGAGAACCCCTTCTTCCAATCGCCTCAGGGTTGGCGTACGCGCTTTACTATCGTGTCCGAATCACTTAAATACTTTTCTGACTAATCACCCAATTTATTACTAATTTGCACAAAGGCAACGACTTCTCCCACTTCCTTACTTCGTATCTCCTACCTCACTCTTTCTCACACTCCTATCGTCTGGGCCCCTCTTCCCATTCCACCACTTCGCCAGTGCTTCTCCTAGGCTGCTTCTCGCTGTGCCTGGTCTTCGGGCTAAACAGCCAGACCGATACTCCTCCAGCTCTCCGTCCAAAGCTTCCTCTCCTCCGTACTCCTCCAAGTCTCACCGATTCGCGTTTTCAATGGCGTCCGCGTCGGCTCGAGACGGCATACAAAATGGCCACGTCTTCCCCAAGGCTTGAGACGTCACTAGTTCTAGACAATAGGACTCCCACGACGGCCGGGAGCTTGACCAGCTCAGGCCGAACTAAAGGCAAACACAGGGATCCTGCTGTCGGTAATGGGATTATGGCCGTTAGTGATGGGGCGGTTGAGATTGGGGTTTTAAATGGTTAAGCTGAATGCTCTATCCGCTTCACTTGCTTCTATTTCTCCACTTCGAAACTCTTTCGATCACTTTCCACAATGCTCTCTACCTTGTATTTTTTTCAATTTCAGTTTTAACGTCTTAACTTCCTGCGAAGTCTGGTGGTGAGTAGCGGAACTGTTGATGTGTGCCTACTTTCCGCACAGTGAGTGTTTAGTGGTGTCGAGAATATATATTTAAATGTTTTCTTGGTTTTAATTTAAAACCGATACATAAATTCCCGAAAATATAACTCATCTTGGACACATCGACACACCACTGCACAGAAAAAAATAGTTAATTTTAACAAGTGCGTAAAATTTCCCCTCGTTTAATTCCAAGCCATAGGGGGCGTAAGCAACGCTATTGGTTGTAGTCTTTGATGCGCCATACAACAATGTTTGCAATCTTTCATACAACAGGCTTGATTCAGGCGTTATCTGGCTTAAATTTACATAAAATATCCCCTTATTTTCTGCTAAATCTAGCATTCCCTTTATGTGCATTAGATAACGCAGAAAATTCAATGTTTGCGCCAAGAAACATTATTGTATGGAGCATCTAAAAGTACAACCAATTGCGTTATTTACGCCACTTTTGGCTTGGAATTAACGAGGGGAAATTTTACGCGCTTCCTAAAATTAATTATTTCTTTCTGTGCATATATTCAAGGGACATTTCATGTAAAATTAAGCTAGGTATCACCTAAACCAGGTCTGTTGTATGAAAGATTTCAAACGATTTCGTAGTTAACGGCTTGGAATTGAACGAGGTTTATCATTTTTGTTTCTGTGTAGTGTAAAAATAACTGTGATTGGCATAATATAACATGACATTGCGAATTGTGACAATCCCGATAAAAGCATAGAGTTAATAAGATTAAGAAGTAACAAATAAACCGTAAATTAAAGCGCAAAATTTAAGACTCGCAGCCTGCTAAGACTTATGGGAAATTGTAACTTCTTGGCTATCTTCCAGCAAGCCACAAACAGTAACGGAAGGCGGGCAGGGAATGTCCTACACAGATAACCGTAACGAACGGTTTGCCCTTCGGGTGACACTTTCCTAGCAAGAGGCCAGTGACCAAGTCTGGTAATGGATGTGGTGGGCAGGAGGTAGGTAAATGTTAAAATGAGCTTATCATTTGCGGTTGTTGACTGGGACAAATCCGAGATGTCATCACGACAAAAGGGCGAGCAAAGTCCCTCAAGGAGTGCGGATACAATGACGATGATGATGATGATGATGGTTTTTAGCTATAATGAAGGGCAGAAGCTCTCTGTTCTCAATGGGAGGGATACATTTTATTCTGTTTCGTTATTTTCGCTGGACGGAATAAGTATGCCAAGAATGTGAAACCAATTCTTTCGCTTTTTCGTCGTCGTTCTTCGGTCGTCGTCTTTGAGCAGAGTTGAGGATTGTTCCGATACATTAAACGGCAATCATTTACCGGAATGGACAGTTTTATTTGCTCGCTGGTGTATTTAATCAACAAAGTAGGCGGCAGTTTTCACAAGGAAGGCGGGGAAATTTTGTTTAATAATGGAGCAGTGGGATTTATTTTCGATCTTAACTACTATTTTAGGCCAATCGACATTTTATTGGAGGAGACAAGTGGCAGCATTTTTTAGCTTTGGCGACTGCACTGGTCGTAAATTGATGCCAAAATCCACTTATATAAACAGGCTATCATGAATTATATTAACGACGTTTCAATGGCACACTTTCTACGTTCAGCGAAAATGTTAAGTCTTCATCCATCCGTCAGAATATGGCAAGAAAGATTAAAGGATATCTTTATTATTGATGGCATCATGGCTTGAATAAACAGCGATGACGATTCTTGTGGAATGTGTCATTATACATGTTTATTATTTGTTGTCCTGAAGAAGAAGTCACGAAAATAAGACCGTTGAGCACTGAATTAATCACTCTATAATTCAAAGCTTAATGACGTTGTAAGTCAGGGGATCGTCGATGAATATTCCAACTCGAAAAACCTACTAACCTCCAACGGAAATTGATGATACCTTGCCTCTACCGAATAGGATATTTGAAACATCTGCCTCCTCAGTCTCAAAGGCAAGAGAAGGACACTTTCAATGTGAAGAATACTTAAATCCGATACTAATAGGCTCGGTGAGTATCTTTGCTTCTTGTTGCGCTGAATCAGCATTTTTCTGCTGTTCGGTTTGAAGTTTCCACCGTTCCCGTCTCGTATCGGTATCAACGGAAATAGAAGAAAATAACGATGCTGAAGTCGAAGTTGGCATTTCGCTCTCACCGGTTCCATCAACGCCACTTAACATTGCTCTCCAGTGTCATCCAACAACAACAACAACAACAACAACAACAACACACGAGTGCCTACAATATGTAAATTCAAACTGCTATCTCAAGCGAGTCAACACACACAATTTGCTCGCTAGCTCGGATGTTACATCGTTTTAACGTGACACACGTTTTCGACATTCCATTTAGCACGCAGGCATTTTCGATTACATGGCAGGAAAATGGGCTCATCCAAGCATGCCATAGAGGTATGTGTTGTCAATGGTTAACCCACTTTGTCGGATGGCGTTGATGAAAAAAAAAAAAGGTGCCAGCGAGTTATTTTGGGGTTAGAAAAACTGATTTTTCCCCCAAAACTATTGAAGCATTTCATTCGTATCGACATTTCTATCAGCATCACATAGGCTTAATTTGTACCAGGAGCCACACGCATAGGCAAAGGATCAATGGAAGATAAGAAAAACTTTTTGCTTGTTCAGCACAAAATGCAGATAGCCCGTCAATCGTTACGGAATATCCAATTTCCTGCATTTAGAGTCAATGTTAGTTCAGCGTGTTTTACCGGGTATGAGTTTCGTTAGGATCCTGTAGTTGCTTATCTACAATATCCAACCCATCTGCAGAGCATCGTGCAAACTGAACCAACGTGCTGAATCCCCACACTGTATAGAAACTTCTCTTGACAACGGACAAACAACGCGAGAGAAAATGGAACGATCATACTAAAGGCATGATAAAGGCATCCTTCTGCGTATAGAAATGTTCAGAAACACCACACAGTCCATTCAACGACAAACATCCATTAACTCCTTTTTCAGCTTTACAGATTCGAAATTTGCAGGATCTGTATCATTTGAGAAAATTATGAGTAATCAACTCAAGCTCACTATAATCGACAGTGCACTAATATGCACTGTTCTAATGTCGTATCTTTAGCCCGGGCTTGGAAATCATTCATGACACTGCTGAACAATAGTGTGTCAGACTGCCCCCCGTTCGTGAACATAGCATCGCAAATTCGTTCAGATTCAGTAACCGTAACAGAACATGAATATTCGGTGGTTGTTGCACTGTCTGAATGCTCGAAGCGATGATCCATAAGGTCCGTATCCGCAATAATCCGGACACCTGAAAACATGAATAAAACATAAATTTCGCATCATATTTCCGTTGTAGTTGTTTATTTCAGATTCATGGGATGTGTTTTAACAATTCGTGAAGGCAAAACATAGTTATTCGGTATTTACATAAAATTTTCGAACTTTGCGCTTAACTTCGTCCATTAGGGTTTGTACAGACTCTTCAGAAATCGTAGAAGCCGTCTTTGTCCAATTTTGCTGGAAGTGTTTGATGTCTTTGATTCCGTGCTTCTTTCCAAAAAGCTTCCGCTTCATCAGAGCCGAATATCTCTCGATTGGTCGCAGTTCTGGGCAATTTGGCGGGTTTGAGGTTTTTGGTACAATGTTCACTTGATTTGCTTGGTACCACTACATCACAGTTTTAGCATAGTGGCATGATGCCACATCGGGCCAGAACGAAGGTTTAGCTATGTGACTTTTTATGAAGGGTAGCAATCGCTTCTACAGACACTCTTTCTGATAGATCTCCTTGTTGATTGTGCCTGTATTGACGAAAGATTTAATCTTTTTGCCACACGTGCAAATTGCTTGCGACACAAGGTATTTTTGGGAAATTTCGATGCCTTCTTCGTTCTGAAATGCTCAGCTGTAGCATTTCTGGCCATAGCAGAATGAAAAGCCAGCCCTGGAAGCTCCTTGAAATCCTCCAGGCAAATAAGTTTCATCGTCCATAACAATGCATGAAAACTTCGTCAAATATTCGCAGTACAAACGTCGAACCCGTGATTTTGCTGCCAAGTTCTGTTTGTCGTTGCGACTTGGAACTGTTTTTACTCAACGACTTAAGTCCCAAACGTTGTTTTGATTTTTGGGCATAACCAGGCAACATCCCTATTTTACGAGCCACTATTCGAATGGAGAGATTTAGGTTTTTCGTTAATATCCTTTTCACCTTTCGGTCCATGACAGGATCCGCGCTTCCAATGTTTATATCACTTCTCGGTTTCTCTCCACCGTTAAACGTTCGAAAATGATTTGAGCATATCGTGAACAGTGGATTAGGCAAATCCAATGTTTTTGCAAGGTCCTGTATTGACAAGTCAGGATTTGCCGTACGCCCGTACAAAATTCGCTCGCGCACTTGTTTTTCTTTCGTCGCCATCTTGAATACTAAACATGATATGTAAACATCAATCAAAGTCTTTTTCATCATAGACTCTCAGTTATACCACAATGAAATTTTTTATTCCTACTTGCAGTATTTCAAAAGTTACAATGATTTGAAGGTGTCCGGATTAATGTGGATACAGATTTTACTTGTCGATTGTACACACTGATCGATGATGATCGCTGGGCACCGGCTTTGAAACGCCCGTGCCTTTGTTATTCCACACAACGGAGCCAGCAAAGAACGAGGGAGAATTTACACAGGAAAAAAAGCGTTCACGAAATTAAAAACGGACCGTGAACTGGTTCACGTTTTCATGATTTTTGCTCTAAAACGTGAACTAGTTCCCGATTACGTGATTGAGTTCACGGTGTATTTTTCTCGAATTATCGAATTCATGACTGCCGTTCACGGATCTGGTCACGGATTTATTTCCGTGTACGACCGATGCGGCATATTTAGATTAATTTATGGTCAAAATATTTTTGATTTTTGAGAGGGTTTTTGGGATTTACTATAGGATTGCAGCCAATTGCGTTACGTTTTCAGCGAACAAGGGATTATGAAAAGTGTGGCAGGCAATTGAAAATAATAAAAACTGAAAAACGTGTCAAGGAGAAAGGAAATGATTCAGCATTTCCTAAAGTTGTTGTGATGTGATTGTGTGACTATTCTACAATGATAAAAAAATGATTAATCTAATTGTATGACTTTATGTATCATACATATATTAAACATGCTCGCTTGTATCTACTTTACTATACATATTACAGTAGCATATTTTGACCATTTTTAGTGCCATCGTCCGACGAATAAGGGAGAAATGTAAGGAATATGAGACAGTCCTAGTAACAATTTTAGTTTCATTCCAGCCGTATACCACTCCTCCCTGTTTGTTGATAAAACGACATTCAAAACTGTTTTGTCCACCAACACCTCCTTTATGCTCTCCTCTATTATACATGCTTTAAAGCCGAAATGTGTACAAAGTGGCCCATTCTATAGACGGTTGTGAAAACAAAGTAAAAAAACCTTTATAAGACCATAAAGATTTCTAAAATGTTCTAGTGAAAGATGTTATGACCACTTGAGAACCTTCATAAAACCTATTGGCTCCCATCAAAACCAGTATAGGACCAAATGGCCACAGCTGTCAAATTTCTCGATGATATCGTGGTTGGATTTTGTTGTTCGGCTTTGTTAGATGCTCTGTTCTTCTGATTCATTTAACAGTAAATAATATCTGAGAAAAAAGTTCTAGTGTTGCGGGATATTTTGTTTGATAGCAAAATATCCTAAACAAATTGAGTTTTTTTTACTGCGCATCATACGCCTAATCATATGCGTATTTAATTTTAGGTGAATATTGGCACGATAAGAGCCGAAAATAAATGCGCCTCGGAAATAATGCGAGTTTACAACAACGAAAACATAATTGAAACAAATATATTCGATAAATTGATAATGAATTTTCTGAAAATTGATGGATTTCAAAAAGGTTATCTAAAAGAATGCCAAAATCGGTCTCTGATCTACAGTTCATTTGCATTGCATTTAAAATTTGGTATATTTCCACATTTCAATGATTTCATAAATTTCAATATGACGATTGGAAGCAATAACAGTTTTTTTTTAAAAAAGCCAATTCATCTTCGCAATAGCTACTATAAATTTATATGGTCATTTGGTGACTTCTATCAATGCCAAATTGCCGTCTAATGCATTTACTGGAGGAAAAACGGTTTTAAAATGCGTCTTCAACTGACCACAATAAGATAATATGAATGAGTCCTAAAACGGCATTTCAAATCATCATTTTACGAGTTCATAAAGTCAAAATAAAACCTTTGATAAGAGTAAAATTAATTTTAGAAGACAGGGTTTTAAGATCGTTGTTGAAAAGCTGTGTAGGTTATCATAAACCTGACTAAAATTTGAAATCTATTGGCACCTTTTACTGCCATAATGAAACTAAATTGATTACAAGTGGCTTTCATAAAATTTGATTAAAACTTAATAAAGCTAGATGGTTTTGGCAATGTTACTTGGGAGGCCTTCCGCATGCATAATATCATGATACACAGTGCGGCAGAACGATGGTGTGTCCTGTCCTAGTAATAAATTAAAAATCGCGAGTACAGGACGATTGAAAAAATTCTCGATCGGTGATACTTCCCCAAATTGTAGTTTACTAATTTTAAAAGCAACAAATATTGATTATGAGCAGGAAGAACCTGACAAACATTTAGTAATTAACAAATAAAGTACTGCAAGTTTAAGTACCATCAATGCCCATTAATACGTAAAAGTCCCATTATCATAGGGAATAACGCAATTTTGTAAGTTTAAGCGTTTGTTGGTAGTTAAGGATACATTTCGAAGATATTTGTTATTATTTTAGAAGCGCAGAAGTGTATACTTTTTTATTACGTATTCAGTAAAATCCGATATTAATTTTGAATCGACTTAAGTACATTAAATACAACAGTCGAATTACCACTTCGACAAATCGCAAATCGTATTCGGAGTTGGCAGCACCCTCTCAGTTTACAACGAAACTTTCTGGGAGTGTAGACCATGACTAGATAAGCCACTTTGCATACTTAGTTTCTTCAATTTTTGTCTAGATCGTCTTTTGAAAAGGGCTAAACTTTTTTAATCGATTTTTTCAAATGTGTTTCATATAAAAATGACTACTCCTACAAAAAAGTGATGTTTAAGTGATTATCACAAAATAAGACAAATTTTAAGAAAAAATATAGAAAAAAATCCAAAATGAACCCTACACTGAAAAAAATTATTTAAAAAAATTCAAAGTCGATTGAAAAAAAATAACACTTTTGATTTCAATGAAATTTTGTCTTAAAGATAGGTAATTATGTTTCCTACCAACCGTTCATACATCACAAGATGAGCACTTTTAAGTCAACAAAGTTTTTCTAACAAAAACTTTTTCATGTCCCATTGATATTATTTTTCAGTGTATTAAGATAGGTAATTATGTTTCCTACCAACCGTTCATACATCACAAGATGAGCACTTTTAAGTCAACAAAGTTTTTCTAACAAAAACTTTTTCATGTCCCATTGATATTATTTTTCAGTGTATTTTGTTATCAAAAACTAAACCAGTGAAGGTAATACGACTGTGTAGTAATCTCAAAATCCAATGAAACTTAATTTATGATGTGAGACAAAATTTTGAAATTTTGAGACAAAATTTTGAAATTGAAACAGAAATAGTGTTTTTTTAAATTGACTTTGAATTTTTTGGATTTTTTTCAAAATATTTTTTTTTAAACTTGACTTTTTTTGTGATAATCACCCATACAAAACTTTTTTGTAAGAGTAGTAATATTTTTATTAAGTACATGTGAAAAAATCAATAAAAAAGTTTAGCCCTTTTCAAAAGACAGTCTAGAATAAAATTAAGAAGCTAAGTATGCAAAGTGGCTTATCTAGTCATGATCGTTGTAATCTAAGAAAGTGCTGCCAAAATCTTTAACAGTAAATCAGTGGAATTTATTCGTTACTTGTTTTATTTACTGATACGCGGTTCAACTGACGGACTACTTCAATGAAGTCTCAATAAATACATACATAAAAATCTATTACAACAAAAGTCAACCTGGCATAAGAAAAAGGCCCCAAAAACTTCTGTGCCGTTCTGTTATGCTAAATTTTTTTTTATCTCTTTTTCATAAATAGTGGAAAACCAAGAACAGGTTCAATGGGTCAAAGAAATTTTAACCAACTGGCTGACTACACAGCTCAAAAAAAGTTGTGTGAATTTCTGTTCAATTTCATGCACATAAATGATGCGCCAAAAAACTTACTAATGGACATTATGAATCGTGTATCTTCTGGGAAATTCCATACATTGTCGATAATGTTGTATGCAAAAGCGCGTCTTTGATAGAACTATTTCATGCAAGTTGTTACTTCTTGTAGAATGAAATACAATCTTACATGCTCTGATATTTACATCACAATGAAAATTCAGATTTTTTTTCAGTGTATAACATATCTGATTACCAAATGAAATGTTATAAGGGGTGGATCGCTCAGCACACTTTTCTCCTGTGCTATTTTTTTTGAGTGTGTCAACAAGCGTTGTAATGTTCTGGAAGTTTCCGTAATGTGCCAAAGGTGCCGATGTGATGACAGCCTAAGTTTTTATTTTCTGCTGAGCCTGGCAACCAGGCATTGCATTCTGGCAAGGTTGCTGGTTTCATATTGCTTTAAGCACAACTGTCAAAAGTGAGCCTCAGTGTGCCTCAGTGTGCCACACATGTGGTATGGATTAATAATCGAAGTGCCGCTGTTAGGAAACATGTTCGTCTATTGTGTAAGACATCGTGGCTGGCACACTGTTCTCAGAGACTTACCCTTGAATGTTTGTTACAATGCATACCAAACAAAATTTTATAGAAAGCAAATTATTATTGAAATTATTACATACTTTACATTAAATTCATCAATCCCATCCAATAATATCAATATTGCACACTTAGAAATTATGAATTTTACACGAAACGTAATTCATGTTTATTAAAAGTCTGGGAACGTAAAGAAAGATTTCGTGTAAAATTAAGTCTCCTGAAACTGACACATACTCAAATCAACGGAAGATGTGTTTGGTTGAATTTATTTTCTCGTCTCTTTCAACTCATTCTTATGTGCTAAAGGACGCTTGCATGTGTCGGTCTCAGGAGACAGACATTTACATGGCATTTTGGTAGTGTGTGTATCAATTTTACTTTCAATAGTCAGTAAAATACGTTTAGGTACTTTTAAGTACTTTCAATTCTCTTCAAATAATATCGAATACTTTAAGCACACACTTAACACGTCTGAGTACAGAAAGTTCTTCTAAAATATTATTGAGTGTATTGAATAATCTCGAAATACTTTTGAATTATAGGATTCCTCGTGAATTACTTTTGAGTACTAGGAATATTTTACAAGTACTTCTAAATCTTTGTTTAGTTTACATATAGCTCAGTTCACCTATAATCGCAAAAAGTGCCCATACTCATTTATGGTTAAATTTAACTATACCCATATTTAAGTAAATTTGTATGGGAAAAAGTACCCATATATGGGTCCCTTTTAGTAACGTACCCATAAATAGGTATGTGCACTTTTCGTGATTATGGGTATTCATCACCCATATTTGAGTAAACTGATCTTAGTGTGTACATACAGAAGCATGCAGATTCTTGCATTTCACCGCACTTTGAAAAAAGTTTTCTTTCGAATTGAGGGCTTCAATTTCAATATCCCACAAACATAAAATGCTCTTACGACGACTACGAATATTGTGAGAATCTTAAAATCTTACTCACAAAATCTATACGGTGAACTTAAAAATACTTCTTAAAAATTAAAGAAAACATAAATTCTTCCAAAACTTACAATGAATACTTCATTCTAACATTATCTATTAATAGAAAACTGTAACATTTTTATAATTTTACTTACATTTCATATGCAGATGATTCAAAGCTGTTTGAAAACTCAGTAACATTTTACCGACCTCAATATAAAAATCTAAGTGTGTACAGCAGCACTGAATTCAAAGATGTCTTGAAGCTAAACCAACAAAAGTATCCCCCGGTGCTAATCGCTACCAGATGGAGTCCTTTCATGGAAATGCAGGTGTTGCTAGATTGACCGACTGGTAAACAACTGTTCGGTTCTATGTAACATTATTTTATAATCTAAAGTTTAATATGAAAGAGTATAATTCAAATAACCAAAATAGCGATGTAGCGAAATATCGTCACATGGGCCATTATTACGTAAAAAGGATCGCCCTTAGGTCGTGTGCCTTTATTTCCCTATCGGTGTAAAAACGGACGGTCTTGCCGTCGTCCGTCGATTAAGTCTGAACTACTACTGCGGTCCATCCCAATCTTGTGGCGACTCAGCTAGCCAACCAACTGTAGCCGACTGTGAAAGCCGAACGTCTTGTTGATTAATTTGAATTTTTGAGCGCCCTCCTTGAACCCACGTAACCCAAACAAGAAAAATCTTTTAATGTCTCATATTAACCATTTACTGCTGTTAAATAAATTACCTGACTAGCCCCTTTCAAACGATGATGTGACTCATTAACCTCGAGCTAGCCTCGAGTAATTGGCACTCCGCTTTTACAAAAATCAATAATTAAACATTGTTAATAACAATATTCATTATCGGCTCCGCAAAGTGTTACTCACGCCTGAGCTTAACAAATAAACGAACTGATTAAAAAAAAACTTTTACTGCTGTGCTGCGAAAAAATACAGTTATTTAAAATCGCATATTTCTAATAATCTGCACTAAACTGTTTTTTACCCTTCTTACATCAATAGAAGGGTATTAAGATCGCTTGAAAACTCGACTTTTATCCGAGGACCCACAGGGCCGAGTGTCATATACCATTCGACTCAGCTCGACGAACTGAGCACATGTCTGTGTGTATGTAGTGTGTGTGTGTGTGTGTGTGTGTGTGTGTGTGTGTGTGTGTGTGTGTGTGTGTGTGTATGTATGTGTGTGTGCGTTACAAATAATGTCACGTCGGTTTCACAGCCATCTGTGAACCGATTTCAGTTCTGTTGACGGCAAATGGAAGCTACAACGTTCCCATAGAACGTTATTGATTTTTTTTTCATTCGGACATTTCGTTACGAAGATATGAACGAAACAGTACTTGAAGGCCTATTATAATAGTAATCAAACAGTTTAGTCTCCGATTACATACTGAGCTATTTGTGTACCGATTTTAGTTTTGTTGGTGCCAAATCAAAGCTATGATATTTCCAAATAACTGGTCAAAATTTCATTATGATTGGATAATTCTTCATGGAGATATGACCAAAACAATACCTGAGAGCACATAATTGTGAGATGACAATATACTCGTTGCAGTGCAAACCCGAACAAAACCAATCACACCAATCGATGCCGCTTGCATTCTATTGTGTCGTATCTGGAGCGTTGTATAGCACATACAGCGGACTAGCCACACTATGCGACTGTATAGAATTAGAGCAGCATCGATTGGCTCGAGTGGCTGGTTTTCAACTGCAACGAGTATATTCGAAAATTACACAAAGTCTCCATTTACTATTTTCAACGAATATGTACTTATTAAGCATCTTGAATCCATATCGATAGTCAAAATTGACGATGATATGAAATGGCTAATATTTATGTAATTTCTCCTTTTATATAACTAACAGAAACAGGTCATTAAAGACTATTAATGGTTATATTTTAATCACATCGATGAACAGTACGTTAAGGATTGTCGAACGGAATCATTTTTAAACACAAAATATGACATATCGAATATTCCTGGACATTCCTGGAATTTCTGATGAAAATATGTATCCAGTACCATATTGGCCACATTTGAGTTCGTAATTCTGATAAAGTGTAAGAAGGGTTCAGTCGCACCATCGGTGGATTAATTCAGGTTTTTTTCATGACTTAAATTTGCCAGCTGAAACATCCGGTGAACCATCATATTCAGAATCAGTAACATAGACAGAATGCGAATGGATCAGCTTTTGTATACCAAATGAAACAAGTGGGCCCCGACTCATGCATAATCGTTGTGTCAGCTGAGCCAAACTTTTATCGTCTCCTTTTGTGTCGTGATCCGTATCGTTTGGTGAAGCGCATTTGCCATTGTAGTAAATGACGCCTGTATGTTTGCAAAGCAAACGCAGCATGTGATTTATTCAGTGGCACCCAAAATCGGAAAGCCCTGAGTCTATAGCTCGAAGCATTGAAGACTTCAAAACAGATTGAAAAATACTATTACTATTTTGTGATTTTCGAAGACTTATTTATCATGATTTGTAGGGTGGGTCGGTCGAAAATTGGTCGACTCAAATTTGGCGTATTTGTTCATTTGAAAATCTAAACATCTCTGATGCTGCATTTTGATTGGTTGATTGACTTTATTATCGAGACTTTTACCCAGTGGCTGGTTCGTGTCTTCGCAAATCGGGAATAACTATTTGCGCTTAACTATGTCTGACAAATTCTTAATCGTTCCACGCTTTACCATTCGGCTGAAATCTGAGAATTTATGTTTATAAATATCAAATGTGTTATTCCGCTTCGCCTTTGCATTGCTAATACGAATTTCGCTTCAAGAGCCTCGTAAAAATCCAAAATTATGCGCAGAACTTACCGCTGATTTTGTAATTCCGACCGGCTCCATTTCCACCGCCACCTGCACCGTACTCGAAGTTCTTCATCTCGAAGGAGGTAGGTGACCGATCGTCGATTTTTGAGTTCGACTTTGACCGATTGATCGATGCCGGGCCGGGAAAGCCAATCACTGTCAAACCACCACTCACCCCGATGCCACCGGTGATCCCCACCAATGCCGACGAGGACGGCGATCGATCCACTATGGCACTCTTGATCAAACTTAAATTCTTCATTCCCTGATCCTCTTCACCACTCCCACCGAATCCAATGTCACTACTCGACCCGCCCAGCTGGTTGCGAATGTTGTTAATTAGCAGCTGTTGCTGATTGGTACTTCCGGTAAGCGAATGAAATCCGACGGTCGCCGTCGGTGGCGGTGATCTGTGTAGGACGGTTTGTTCCGATGCAATCGAAATAGAACTGGACCGGCCAAAGTTGTAATTGTTGTTGGCAGTAGCGAAGCCCATCCCGAAGGACCGGTTTCCACTGTAGGACGACGCAGATTGCGGAGCCGGACCGGTTCCGGAGGCGATGTATGGTGATGTGTTGGTGCCGCTTCCGCTGGATGTAGCCTGCGGCAGCGTTGGAAGACCGATTGTAAGCGACACTTTGTACTGCGTGGGATGTCCTGGAAGGATGAAAAAGAAGGAGTGGCACTAGAAATATTTTCAATAAACAAAACGCAACAATAGAAGTGTTGATAGAAACTTCGCTCTCTGTAGAAGCATGACAAAAAAATTACGAAACTATAGGGATTATAGGTATAATTATACAAAATAAAACGGTATAATCATAATCATGCAAAATAAAACCCAATCGCATAGTTAAAGTGATTCCACTAGATGATAGGACAATTCATTTGTCATGTCAAATGTTATTGAAGACAAAACAAAGCAATCGCTGATTTTTAAACACCCTGGCAACAGTCAGTTGATGATGAATTCAATATTCAACAATAATTATTATTAGTTGTTGCCTCTCAGTAAAAGTAAGATAACAAATATATAGACAGTTCCAAAAACTCCCTTCTACTTCGGGATGGGAGAGCTCTCATACAAATGAAACACAAATTTCTGCATAACTCGAGAACTAACCAAACAAATAGAACCAAATTTGACATGTGAAGATTTCTGAAGGCAAAATTTTTTTGTGTGGTCGTTTGAGACCCCTCGCATCTCTGAAAGCAAGGGAGGGGGGGGTGGGGGTTCCATACAAATTAAACGCAAATTTCTGCAAAACTCGAGAGCTAGTTAAGCAAATGGAACTTAAGTGGCATGTGAAGATTTTTTGAAGGCAAAAATGTTTGTATGGTCGTTTGAGACTCCTCCCTTTTGGATGGGAGGGAGGGCTCTCATACAAATGAAAAAAAAAAAACATCTGTTTAGCTCGAGAATCAATCAAGCAAATGCAACCAAATTTAGCATGTGTGGTTTTTGAATTTCTGTTTGGCAGTTATCTGACCCTTATAGACTCGGAAACTGCTTAGCTGATCTACGTGAAATTTTTTATATGCAAGGTTTTTGGAGCACCACTCACCTCTCTAGAAAAAATCGAAAACTCTAGCCTATCATACAAACGAAACAAATTTTCTGCATAACTCGAGAACTAATCAAGCAAATGGAATCAAATTGTGTGGCTTGTGGGGATTTTTTGAAGGGCAAGAATAGTGGTGATTTGATATCCTTCTCCCTCTGGAAGGAGAAGCTCTTATTAATATGATACACAAATTTCAACCAAACATGAGAATTATCTAGGCAACTAAAACACAAAATGTGTGTTTCTCAGGTAAAAGTTAGCGGTATGGCATAGAAGTTTGAACCTCTTCTTAGACAAGAAGCAGTTCATTCTGAAAACAACGCTATACGCGCCAGTTCTGTGTCGTTTTTCATTCATTTAGTTGCAAGTGTAGCAATGCTCGCGCAGGGGTTCAGTTAGTATAAGTAATAAGAACAGGGTCTATTATTTCTGATAAAATTTTGATTTCTTGAATTTGTAATCATTTCTTTTTTTAATATTATATCATTTTTGGAGTAACAATTTTGACAAACATTACAATGTTTTGGAAATTGGAAATATCTTCCTAACACCATGGGATCTCAGCAGTGGACTGGAATTTCTGCTAGAACTAAACATGTGATGGAAATCGATTGCGTAATTAGAGGTTTTGAAAACACAACTTCTAATTTTACCGGTAATGTTTTTCTCGCCGTTGATTACTTAACAACCTCAAAGAGAAGGTTGTAAGGTAAGGTAGGTGTTGTGTGCTGATCCTCCTTCATCAGTCTTGAGGAGTGTAAAACAGAAATTTCCACATCGCTAGAGAACCATTCTGTGCCATTGGCGCTATTCGACCAAACGCGCATTTTTCGCCAGTCAAGGTGGTGGATCCGTTCCAGGCTCGACCTAACCCGCATTAGGATGCGCGGCAAAAGTGTGTTGTGTGTGTGTGTGTGTGTGTGTGTGTGCGTGTGTGTGTGTGTGTGTGTGTGTGTGTGTGTGTGTGTGTGCGTGTGTGTGTGTGTGTGGTTGCTTCGAAATATGTACTGCTTGACAAACAGCCTACGCTAAATTTCAAACTACTTCTATTCAATTTCACAACCTGCCGAACGCTATCGGATCTTTCGATAGTGTCTCTTAACATCTCTGGTTCTAGCTGAAATTGCTGGATTCCATGATGGCGAGCAGATATTTTCAATTTCCAGAACATTATAATTTGATTATCGCACTTGATGCAATTAAAAAATAATTAGTAATGTAAACATTAGATTAGATTAGATGTTAAATGCAGAACTATAAATTCTAAATACCCAAGCGTTCTGAACTGCTTCATACATGAAGTAATAAAGAGACAGCATAATTAATCATCAATTAAAAGAGAGATTTGAGCAATAAAAAATAGAAAAAGTGCCACTAAATTATTAAGGCCTGTGCCAACAAATAATGTGTGATCAGCATTAAAAATTTAGGAATGAGCAATAAAAGATGAGAAAAGATCTTCGGATAATCTAATTGTGACCGGTAAATCTGTCAAATAAAGCAACAGCTATTAGTATATGTGCAATTAAATATGGCAAGATTTCCGCCAAATTATGTAATTTGAGCACTAAACTATTCGCATATGTCTTTCAATTTTATTGGATTTTCCCGTAAAAACAGTAAAATGAGCAATGGATAAATTAATAACCACAATAAAAAAACTCAAATGTCCCTATCTTTAAATACAAAAATAATTTGATATCGTGAAAACTTCCCCATGAAATAAGCAAAAACACCATTTAAAAACGGAATGGGTTCCAGAGAGCAGAAAACAAATTCATGCATAAAATTGGGAATAAGCCATAAAAAGTTGTGATGTGTTTTAGGACAAATTGCAAAGTGGTAAAATGAGCAATGACTATTCAATAATGTGCAATAGACAATGATATTTTTGCTAATGGACTGATGAACGTATACATTCCAAATAAAAGTTGTCGAGCTTCTCAAACTGACATTTTTAACAAATTATATGTTGAGCTTACCAATAACCATAAGACTGTCACTTGTATTGAAAAAAAT
The DNA here is from genome assembly GCA_034211315.2 of Aedes japonicus. NCBI lineage: Eukaryota > Metazoa > Arthropoda > Insecta > Diptera > Culicidae > Aedes > Aedes japonicus. The sequence continues at coordinate 22,791 of JASCZW010012408.1, forward strand.
ATTGTCGGTAAAGAAGATCATTTAATGTGGTCACTACTTATAAATACGGTTGAAAAATGTGTCCATGCCAAGGAAAAGTACAAAAATCAACATGTGATAATTTTGAAATGTTCACCAAACCCTTATCAATGTTCAGGCGCACAAATCAAAACAGTAATCGGAAATAAAAAATATTTGGGCAATTTTATAATATACAGCAGTACTTTAAAAAACCAAATCATTTGAATGGCTTACATTTTTCAAAGAAGATTGGTAACAATGCCAGTAAATTCTTATTATTTCGTCGTTCAAACGTCCTTGTACTTGATTTACCATCCACCACACCGCGATTACACACAGTCGGAAACCTGGTAAAACTTCGCAACTTACTTTTATATTGAGCGGTTCCCGATGAAATCTCTGGGCAATAACAATTAGCCCTTTCGGATGATCGGAGTGGCGTTCGGATGACTTGACGCCTAGTGCTTGCAGGAGTGCTGGTGGTTTAACCAAGTTTTTTCTTCAAAATGACGATTACCCGTTTGCAAACCTCATGAATGTTTAGGAACAGACAGATGCTGGTATTTCTGGACGTTGTCTCCATGATAAGGACTTCCAGATTCTACTGATTAATTTCTTAGGATGTTATGAACATCTAATGACAATATTTTTTCAATACAAGTGACAGTCTTATGGTTATTGGTAAGCTCAACATATAATTTGTTAAAAATGTCAGTTTGAGAAGCTCGACAACTTTTATTTGGAATGTATACGTTCATTAGTCCATTAGCAAAAATATCATTGTCTATTGCACATTATTGAATAGTCATTGCTCATTTTACCACTTTGCAATTTGTCCTAAAACACATCACAACTTTTTATGGCTTATTCCCAATTTTATGCATGAATTTGTTTTCTGCTCTCTGGAACCCATTCCGTTTTTAAATGGTGTTTTTGCTTATTTCATGGGGAAGTTTTCACGATATCAAATTATTTTTGTTTTTAAAGATAGGGACATTTGAGTTTTTTATTGTGGTTATTAATTTATCCATTGCTCATTTTACTGTTTTTATGGGAAAATCCAATAAAATTGAAAGACATATGCGAATAGTTTAGTGCTCAAATTACATAATTTGGCGGAAATCTTGCCATATTTAATTGCACATATACTAATAGCTGTTGCTTTATTTGACAGATTTACCGGTCACAATTAGATTATCCGAAGATCTTTTCTCATCTTTTATTGCGTATTCCTAAATTTTTAATGCTGATCACACATTATTTGTTGGCACAGGCTTTAATAATTTAGTGGCACTTTTTTCATTTTTCGGTGCTTTTTTCTGAATTACTAAGTGCAGGTAAATATTTTAGTCGTAATAAAGGGCGATACGGTCAAAATTTGGTCAATATCAACTTGACGTATTTCTTTCAATTTTGCATTTAAAAAACCTGAACACCCCTCATTTTGAAGGTGTGTGTGTGTAGAATGTTGTTCTATTTTGATTTTGGAATTCACTCTTCAGTTGTCAAAATGCCGTCCAAGCAAGAAGAGCAGCGTATCAAAATTTTGCTCGCGCATCGCGAAAATCCGAGCTACTCGCACGCAAAGTTGGCAAAATCGCTCAAAAGTTGCCAAATCAACCGTTACAAATGTAATTAAAGTGTTTGGGGAACGTTTGTCGACAGCCAGGAAGTTCTGGATCGGGGGAAATCGAAAACCGGAAGCCGCTGAGACGACAAAGAGAGTTGCCGGTAATTTCAAGCGAAACCCTAACCTACCTCTCCGAGATGCCGCAAATAAGCTGGGTGTATCGTCCACAACCGTGCATCGAGCCAAAAAACGAGCCGGACTATCGACTTACAAGAAGGTAGTGACTCCAAATCGCGATGATAAACAAAATACGACGGCCAAAGCGCGATCCCGGAGGCTGTACACGACGATGCTGACGAAGTTTGACTGCGTGGTAATGGACGACGAAACCTACGTCAAAGCCGACGACAAGCGAGCTTCCGGGACAGGAGTTTTATACGGCAAAAGAAAGGGGAAAGGTAGCAGATATTTTCAAGCACACGAAACTGTCAAAGTTCGCAAAGAAATATCTGGTTTGGCAAGCCATCTGTACCTGTGGCTTGAAAAGCAGCATTTTCATAGCTTCCGGGACTGTCAACCAAGAAATTTACGTGAAAGAGTGTTTGAATAAACGTTCTGCTGCCTTTCCTGAAGAAACACGGTTGTTCCGTACTGTTTTGGCCGGATTTGGCATCTTGCCATTACGGTAAAAAGGCTATGGAGTGGTACGCCGCCAACAACGTGCAGGTGGTTCCCAAGCGACAAGAACCCTCCCAACACGCCAGAGCTCCGCCCAATTGAGAAATACTGGGCTATTGTCAAGCGGAACCCAAAGAAGACTAAAAAAACTGCTAAGGACGAGCAGCAGTTCAAGGCAAACTGGCTTTCTGCGGCGAAGAAGGTGGACAAGGTGGCTGTACAAAATCTGATGGCAGGGGTCAAGCGTAAGGCCCGGCAATTCGGATTTGGAAAAGCGGAAGCCTAACTGAATATTTTTCCTTAATTTTATACATATTGAACTTGAAAAAGAAATTTAATTTGATTTTTTAAATAAACGATTTCACCGATTTACACGCGTTTTCCCTTGACCAAATTTTGACCGTATCACCCTTTATTTCAGCTATTAACATGAGAATGTCATCCTTAATTGATAACATATGTTCGAACTATTTCATTGACTTTGAAGGATTTGTTGTCAAGACAAACTGAATGATAATAATATTTGTTAATATTCGGATATCAAAAGTACTTGTTACTTGTGCCAATTTCTTCTTAATGGGTAAACGACTCAAGTTGAACCTCCCCACTTTGGATGAAGAATGTGCAACATTGTGTCGGTATGAGAAGTCATAATTACTTGGTTAAAACAATTTTTTGCTCAAGACTAATTTTTCCAAAGCGTACGTATAATCTTCAAAATATCACAAACCAAAAACGTTGATTATAATGAAGTTAGTAAGTGGTAGGACATTTTACATATCAGAGTGCAGAAAGAAAACCGTCGTTTGCCAATAGACAGCGCCACCAGTAAATATTAGTGAACAATGGCGAATTAAAAACGCCTCATAGTTAGACTACGCATCTGTCAACAACTCCGCTTCGTCGCCTTTGGTTTATTTCTATCGGCATCATATGCTTTAATGCCCGCAAAAATATCAAAAATTGAGCCACATAAGCGTCATTTGCGTGAAGTTTATCTGCGACTGAAGCGCATTGTATAGTGAGGCTGCAATTCGCGAAAGAGCGTGTCGTGAATGGTTTCAACGCTTCAAAAGTGATGATTTCAGCGTAGAAGACATGGAACGTCCCGAAACGGTGAAAAAGTTTGAAGATGATGAATTGGAGGCATTACTGCAAGAAGATTCATGTTAAATGCAACACGAATTTTCAGATTCAGTGAGTATGACTCGACAAGGCATTTCGCATCGTTAGGGCATTTCGCAATAGTTTGTGTAAACTGTTGCTCCAACCACAAAAAGGAAAGGTTTTCTGCATCGTATTGCTACAAGAGATGAAAAGTGGATCCAATACGATAACCCGAAACGAGAAAAAATGGTGAGGCCACCCTTCCTTGAAAGATAAATAGCCACAATACCAGTATAATACACGACAAAATCAGTTTGCTGCATCACATCGCTCGGCCACATGTTTCTCAGGTCGTTAAAAACAATCTAGAAACACTCACAAAAAAAATAGTTAATTTTAACAAGCGCGTAAAATTTCCCCTCGTGTAACTTCAAGTTCAAGGAAAACGTAACAACGAAATTGCTTGTAATTATTTTACTACACCATACAACAATGCTTGGAATCTTTCATACAATAGGCTAGATAAAGGCGTTATTTGGCTTAAATTTACATGAAGTATCCCATTATTTTATGCCAAATCTAGCATTTCCTTTATGTGGATTAGATAACGCTGAAAATTCAATGTTTCTTATAATCTGTGTACAAGGGGACATCTGTTTTTTTTTTTTTTAATTTCTTTATTAGAGTGGCTTTCAGCCACCTGGGCTGGTTCGCCACACAAGGGAACATCCTTCCACATCCGCCGTATTCTCCAGACATTCCAGACATTCTCCAGTCGTCTCCGATCGATGACACATGGCCTGACTGAGCGTTCTTACGAAGAGTCCAAAAACTGGGTAGACTTATGGATCGCTTCCGGGAGATGAGCAGGTATTTCGACACGGAATTTCTATGCTACCAGAAAGATGGGAAGAAGTTGTGGCATGCGATGGTCAATACGTTTAAGAATATATGTGTAACCACTTTTTCACAAATTTTGATAAAAACGGCGGTTTTTCATTTGCACTCCTGATACTTTTTGAATAAATGCTCGCGACTATCTTATGGAAAAGGGATGCTGACATGAGAATTTTTTTGTCGATATTGCATTCGCATTATCTCTAAAACTACATTTAGATAGTTGCTTACCTAGTTGCATTATGGTATGATAATTCCTAAAAAAAACCTCAGTATATAAAAAACCATGTGTTTTAATATATAGGACTCTTTTGACCCTTTTTACACCATAAGAAGGGTTATAAAGATCACTTGGAAACTTGACTTTTTAACCGAGACTCGGAGGGAGATTGTCATATACCATTCGACTAAGTTCAACGTACTGAGCACATGTCTGTTTGTATGAATGAGTGTGTGCGTTACAAATAATGTCACATCGGTTTCTCAACCGATTTCAGATCTGTTGGTGGCAAATGAGAGCTACAACATTCTCATTGCACGGTATTATTTTTTTCATTTGGACATTTCGTTACGGAGATATGAACGAAACAGTATTTCGTTCGGTCTCTGATTACATACGGAGCTGTTTGTGTACCGATTCTAGTTGAGTTGATGTCAAATCAAAGTTATGTTGTCCTCGAAAAACCTTGATAATTGCTCATGAAGATATGACTAAAACAATACCTGAGAGCACATAAATTGTGAGATAAAAAAATACTCGTTTCAGTCCAAACCGGACACGATCCTCTCACCAATCCATGCTGCTTGTATTCTATAGGGTCGCATCTGTTGCGTTGTATAACTCATCAGATGGAACATTCAGCAACACTCATGGCATTACAGCAGGATCGATTAGCGAGTTTGTCCGGGTTTGAACTGCAACAAGTATATTCAAAAATTACACAAAGTCTCCATTAACTATATCTGCACAACGAACATGTACTTATTAATCGATATCGATAATCAAAATTGACAGTTGGATTCATTTAACATCCTGAATATATGAAATTTCTAATATTTGTGTAATTTTCCTTTTTCGGGAGCTTTCCTCACTGGAACCGCGCGCAGAAAATTTCAATCGATTTGCGAGTCAATTCACAGAAAAGATCTCCGATTACAGTACTTTTGATTAATATTGCAACACACTCATTACGTTAGTTGCACTGATTTGACATTTGAGTTGAAGGAGAGCAAAGAAATAAAACTAATTCATGAAACCAAGTTGTTGGTATCCATTCGAGGTACACTTGGTTCAGGATTGTGAAATAGTTCATTTCATAAACTGAATATACAATATATCAAATATTTTTGGAATTTACTTTCATTACTGATGAAGATAAGTATCCATTTTCTATTTTTGCGTTCGTAGTCCTGGAGAAGTGTAAGAAGGGATCGAGATCTGAGCCATCGGTTGATTAGTTCGGTTTTTTTTTATTTGAAGTTACCTCCTTTTTGAATAACTAGTATAGACTGTTCCTGAAAGTATA
>JASCZW010012409.1:0-28559 GCA_034211315.2 Aedes japonicus
TGGCCGGTTGTGAAGAGCAAGAATCGTTTATTTTTTGAATCCAGCCATTGGAGAATAAATTGTAGCTTTAATTGAATCAAAGTTGCTAATAACAAAGATATCAGGAAAGCTACCATTCTTCAGCGCAACAAGAAAGTGGTAGCAGAACAGCTTTTGAGAAAAGAGGAAGAAGAGTCAAGTGTGTCTTAAAGATGTGACACAAATTATGTGAAACAGTTTTCTCGAAGCTGTAAAGGCGCTGGAAAGGTCCGTCAAAGAGAAAACATTGACTTGCTGAATAAAATATCTGGAGGTTAGCATTAAAAGTCAGAATTTAGATGTCAGGGATTATTAATGTTGGGGCATAGCAGCCAGAATATTGTGTCAGATGAAGTGGCAGAGCAGATGACGGCAATGACGGCGACTAAGAGGTATTGACCGCATACCACAGCCTGCCGGAGCAGACTCTGCTACTGTCTTTACTACAACCAGGCTCAACAACACAGGATAATTTTTTCGAACATGCTATGTCAAACATGTTGGTAGTTGAAATGATCAGTTGTGGATTAATCGAACCACAGCCGGACATTTTTGCTGCGTTAACGACAGACACGGGACAGTTGAACCGCTGAAAACGCACCAGGAGATGTATAGACACTCGAGAAAGAGGTTGAGGAAACGAATACTGACCTATCGTTATCGATTCAGAGGCAGCTAATGCATATACAAAAAATCTTCTGAAACATTATAACAATACAGCAGTTACTTTTTTATATTTCATTAATAAGCGGAACGGAAATAGTCTCCAAGAAGTACATATTCAGCCATGACGATGGCAAAGCGGCCAATTCTATCAGGATTAACGTACCACGTCTGTCCTTCAGTCTTTATGTAGGGCCTTCAGTATCACGCTTGTTCAGAAGAGAATAATGATTCAGTAATAGAAAAAACTTATAGAAACATGGAGCGAAGCATTAGCTCAGCTGAATCTCTGTGCTTCAAGTCGGTGAGACTAAATATGAAATAGAAGCATGAAAACGAAGATAATCAGTTCTTTACACAGAAAAAAATAAATGAAAGAAGATTAGTTAAAGCATATTTGAGTAAGGAAGAAATGAATATTTTTGACTAATATCACGGTCTAGTACCATAATTAATGAGTTTATGTTACATCATGCCTCATAGAAAAAACAAAGATGACGGGGGTTCTAGAAATTGAAATAAAATATTAGCGTGAACAGAGAAGAAACCACTTTCAATTTCAGTACAGCATGAAACAACCCATTCTATTTTAGAAATTGTCGTTTAGATATTCATTACAACCAAGATAGAATTTATGATTAGAAGTATATGATAAAACCTCGAAAACACACTATCGCAGGTGAAATAGGGTGAACAATAAGGGATGAAAGTAGCGCCAATCGATTTATTGGCATTTTTGCTCATCTAAAGCCATTTTATATTCTGCGAGTTGTCACAGTAAAATTCGCATCATACGAATATTTGACCGTGATTTGACAAGGAACGTCTATTAATTATGGATTTTCACGTAAAAGTGACTTTTTTATTGCCTCGATGAAGAAAGTACATACGAGACACTTAAAAGGAAGTCCAAAGTATTGTAGACGAAATACGTAGACCACAAGATAAAGGTACAGTAGTAGGAATTAAAATGGAAGATATTAATTATTCTTCTCATTTCTAGTTACAGATATTCCACTAAACAGCTCAACCCTTCAGATTCATTTACCATTTGTTAAAAACATTTTACCAAAGAAATTCTTCATAATATGTTTAATAAATAAGCATTTTAAACGTTTAGTATTCATGTCCAAGACACTTTTTAATGGAAAGTCATATTTAGGATGTTTGCTGAGTTTAGGTTTGTCCTGTCCGGCTCCAAGAATTTATCGTTAATGAATGCTTATTGACTTCGATTGTAGCATAGAAATCACAAATAGAAAACAAAAAACTACCATTGGTAGCTCTGGAATTTATTATTGTTTTTTTTATTATAATTATTTCAGTTGTACAGGCTCAATCATAACTAACTTTACAGAGCCAAATTTCATATTTTCATACATCATTTATCTTAAAACTAGTGAAAGATATATTGATTACTCATGAAGGTCTCTATGTTAATATAATAACAAATTACGGATGGAAAAGACATGTGGGAATTTAAAGTATGGTCATAGCAATATTGTACACACCTAATTCTAAATTATTGCAACATAGTATAATAAATAATTAGACAGGTTTCTTTTAGACTTGGAACATTTTTTGAAAAAGAAAAATAATGCACACATACATGTTACACATATTTAAAAAACTAAAAAAATATAAGAAGTTAAACCTAACTACAATCTAAGGTTAATGTTAGTCAAAATACATGCAATGAGTTTGCTGTAATTCTTCAACCACGTACAGCCAACATCTTTGAATTTCAGTACATTGTCATGCCTACCCTGAGCCTGAAGTGGAAATCATGAAGTTTGATCTGACCACGATGTTCAACAAGACCAAATAACGGTTGTGGTCCTGATAGCCGGTCCACACTAGGATTGCTGTCGCTCAGCCCAACCCGGTATACATGAGCGTTCAAAATAATGATTGGACATGAGGCTATATGACACAAATGAAGTCTCATTCCAGCATCATCCTCTCTAAACTGGCATTTGACACTTTGATACAGATAGAACGTTGCCATCGCCCCAAATCTCCTTTTTTCTTATTTATTTATATATTTGTTTTTTTATTTTCACGTTTGAATGTTTAAAACAATTCAGCGACTAGAACGGTTCTAAAACTTTAACTTACTTCTTAAAAACAGCCTAGACACATTAAAATCAAACACAACACTAAAGTACTATTGAACGAACGAAGATCTGTCCAAATGGATTGCAACCCATATGTGGTTCTATGGCGTCTGATAAACAATACCACGCTCGCCGCAATTGCCAGAGAAGGTGGCATAACGAGCATGAATAATAACGAGGGACAGTCACATTTTTGACAAATGTCGACGAAGAGCCGTGGTTAATCCGTCGGAATCGCCTTTTCTCGGTGAGCGAAGCGCCAGAGTTTACAGCGGTATGGTAATCGGGCAGGTCCGCCGGTTAGAATTCAATGCAGCTGGACGAAGAGCGAAACGTGCCAAAGCTGCGCTGCACACGCTCCATCCGTTTGATTTGCGTTGCATGAGACGCCATCCACACACAAAAAGCATATTCCAGATGCTTCGAACCAGCCGAGCAGTATAGCGATCGAGTGCGTAAACACCGTCGAAGCTCGTAGTAACAGCGGCCGTGTTTAACCTAGGGCTGTGAACGTTTAGCGGTACCAGTGTTACGCTCATTGAACCGGAAGCATTGGTCGATGTTACCCAAGGTCGTCGACGATTCAACGCGTTCCGCGAATATCGAGAATTTTTCGACCCAATTAGTATCGCTGACGAGAGACGCATGACCACACTTTGAGCGACGCGGTTCAATTCCACCCATTCTGGGCATCATCGTTGTAGTTCATTCATATCGCCCAAAGCGCGGTGAAGCCGAAGGCGAGAGAGGTTGCGTAAATGTTATTTATTTTAGACTGGTCAGCGTAGAGCAATTTCTTCTGATTTAGCCGGTGCTATAGATCGTCACAACGAATAGAGAAGAAGAGGGCCCAGGTGCCGCCTTGTAAACACCAGATGTAATGAAAACAGCGAGACGCAGGATCCGCGATGTTATCAAACGGTCTGCGGTCAGACAGATAAGAGCGCAAACCACCGGTAATCAGTCTGAAATCCAAGTATCTAAGCTATAAACAGCAAGACCGTGAGGTACTTTGTCGAACGTTTGGAAAAGTCAAGTAAATAAAATGCTTTTGATTTGATCTCACTCTTTAAGCTGATAGTACCAGTAACCGTGATCGCTGTTGTTAACGCTTTTAACAACCAGGCGGAAACTCAGATAAAAATGGTTGATAGCGGTGCATTATAGACATCAAGAAATCAACTTTTCAACACTTTAGCTGGTGTAGCACAATGGAAATGCCATGATAACCCAACCGTATTATCGAGATCCAGCCAACATTTTCGGCAGATCGCGCCGGCCTGCGCAGTTTCTGGGAAGAAGAAGGGCGAAGCGAGTTGTTAAAATGATTGTCAAAGGTCTTTGCAGAGATCGTAGTACATTTTTTAAGGCACAACGGCGGAAGGTGGTCGGTCCCAGGTCCTTTGGAAACAAGGTCTAGCTGATCATGACGTGACATCATGGTTGGGCAAGTATTTCAAGAGCGGGCAGATTCAGGTCAAATAATGGGCAGTTCTGAGGTTGTTTGTGTGAAAATTCTGGCGAATTACCGTGCATTGCTTTGTAAATCGGTAAACAGGATCATTAATCCATCAGAGAATCAGCAGTCAGAATCTTTGAAAGTCATTCAGTTGGAAACGATCATGGGCGTTTGTGGTTACGAAATAAATGTCCCAAAAGAGGAAGGATCTTGTTCCGCAGTCGTCTCCACAGTAAGATGTGAAATTACGAAAGACGGCCTGGTGGCTGATGGGGAATTGATCCGAGTGGAATGAAGATTATGGCGATTTTTCGGAGATTTTCATCGGTGCTCGAAAATAACGCTTGCGGGACTGAAGGCACGACCGTAACGCTTAGCGAAGGTGCTGCAGCTCAGGAGTCCACCAAGGATGCTTGCGGCATGTCGTCGCATCGCCATGCGTGGCATGGAACGTCACATTCACAGAGGGCTGCGAAAGATACATACCGCCTCGTCAGTCTCGGTCATGAATATCAGTATCCCAATCAATGACAGAAACAGCAGCGCGTTGAGATCCACAAAGCGCGAATGTCGAAAATAGAAGTTGTCAATTTGATTTGGGATCTCGGCTAAAGGGAAGAAAAGCACGTCAGCGCTGACAGCTAATAAAGGGAAATGGCATGCAGACCGTCAATCCTGAGGCAGCACCGGATTATGGTTTCGATCAGTTCAACTGAAGACGGGATCGTTGATGTAACGCCAGGTCCAGTAAGGCCCAGAGTTTAAATCTCGTTGACTTGGTGAAGACCGGAAGCGGACCATCGATTCCACAAGCTCGATTTCCTTGTTCGGATGAAGCATTTATGGTGCAGTCGACGGACATCCTCGTCGTTTATCCAGATAAGCTGGGGAAATTATAACACCACGGTTAACGATTATGCCGGAATCCGAACACGTTCACTTAGGCTGCCGAATGCCCAGAGTGGTTGGTTCATAACGCCGGATCGGAGCGGGGATTATAGCAATTCCGCAAACGCGATGATTAAGATTTTCCCGCGAGACTGATGCAAAGAAGAAGCAGCGTCGAGGGCGGCGGTAGTTCTCTGGTTCTGCAGCGGACCTGCAGCTCAGAGCGGTTTAACTGCCAGAGCGTACCCACCATCATCATGTTTAAGGTCGCTGGTGGCCAGAGCCCATCAGTATCGAAATATGCTGTAAGCGAAGCGAAATTCCGAGTTTGAGATGTCTGAATGCAACTATGTTTCCGTTAGCACAACAATATCATAGTTCAGGATTATAGCTTCAAAATAGACGCGTTTGCATGGACATGCCTTCTACGTTTATATAATACAACGTCACATTTCAGTAGAGTCGGACGAGAAGTGGTGGCATAAGATGCATCGTGTTGATATTCTGGTTGATTGCAACATTTGATGCCAGATGATCTGGAGGAAGCAGTTCTGACTGGAAACGTTGCGTTGGCTTCAGCAGTCTGATATTCTGAACGAAGGGTCGAAGAACTCCGAAATTTTATTCCTTGAGGCCAGGTGGCGGGATCCATTTCTGAGATCCTTTTGAACACCACCTTGAAGGACACAAACGATAGCATCGATAGTTTTCCTCTGTACCAAGGATTTGAAGCAAATGCATTTTAAGCCAGTTGCAAGTTGTTCAGCAAGATTTTGCACCCGCATTCGGACACATCAGGCGATATTTTTGATTGCAAATACACTTCAAAACTTTTCATCAGGTTCACCGCCGATTCTCCGAGAGTACTGCTTCCGGATTGACCCGCAGAACATTTTCGTCGAAGCCAGCTCTACCAGCTCACATCCTCGTCACAAGTGCGCTTGGGTGTGGTGCGCAGTCCGAATTGAGTTGACGTGGAAGAGGAGCACAGCAGATAATTGTAAAAACCCTTGAATTTCCTGCGTTTCCACCCAGCATGACCTGTTTTTTACCTCCGTCAGTTCTTTCAACCACTCTCTGATAACTATCCGAGTTCCAAAGAAGCAGCGTTTGTCACTGCCATGTAGACTACAGAGCATTTTCGATTAAACGCAAATATCCATTGCATTAAAATGCAGAATTTCAGTCAGTATCCGTAGAACGACTTCGACAGGTGTGCGCACTTGCACGAAAGTATTATAAACTGCCGCAAACAAAATCTCTCTGCCGTAGCTTTAGAAATTACAGCTGTTGCTAGTCCCATCGTTGCTAACAACGGCCGAATCAAAAATGGATCACCGTGGTAGTGATAGTAATAAGCGTCACTTAAACGTCACTGTCAATTAGTTATGTATGGTAAAAACCAGTAACATTGCAGTTACAGATGCGAAAATTGAGATTTTCGATGAATGATTGCACTGCATACCACGGTGGCGATGTAGCTTGGTTTATATTACCCAGATCACATTAGTCAGTTGGCGCTGATGGTTGTAGCGATGGACGATTGACGAAATTATCGAAGCGAGGCTGAAATTTTTTCATTGCAGAGGTAGAGACAAGCAGCAGCAGGTAAATCCGGCATTGTTCTGCCGTGGTACAAGAAAATACAGGTGATATCGTTTTTCAATCGAAATGGTGCTGGGTGAATCGATGGCTCGGATGTTGTTATTATTACGGCAGACGGCACTCACCACAGAGCTGCGATATAACAGTGCCGGTGAGGAGCTAGGTGGAGGATTTGAGATGGTGCAAATGGCATATGGTTTTTCAGACCGACACTTCAGCCTGCTCGGAAAAATATTGCATTCACTAACTTACCCGATCGAAAGTCATGACCAACTCTAGTGGCGGATTGTTTGCAGCACATGGAAAGATGATCAGTTGAATAGCCAGGGAGGGTAAGAATTTGACGCGAAACCAATAGCAATAGATGACACGGCAGGAAAACACACCGGTTGTTATCATAGGGTTTGCCAGCATTTGCATTAGTGCGGTTCGCCAGCTAATGAGTGACTGCCGACGAAAAATAGAAAATTTAGAAGCTCCTGTATTTAGAGAAAATACGAGAAGTGCTTACCGGCTCACGAGTTAGTTTAGCCTCTATAGAACCGAGAATTATCCGTGAAAATGAAGTACTGATCCGCAGCACGAGTAACCATTTAGCGTAAAGTACCTGCCGCTAATTCCAGCGATGATAAAGGAAATATGTATAAGGAAGTTTACGATTGGCGCTATAAATTTCATTAACATACTGCTTGCTGACTCCTCTACCAAAAACCCACGATAGAACGATTTAGTGGGAATCAGACCGTCAAATGGCAAACATTCAGAGTATCATAAGAAGATGATGCTCTGAGATTCAATGAAGTTCTGAAGCTCATGGATAAATTAAAGGAACTGAATTGTCGAAGCAAATACGATTGAAATGTACGCGAAGGGCTGACATCCTGTGTTACAGTCGTTTGGCACAAGGTCACAGCGGGTTTGAGGATTCAACTCAAGGAGCTACCCTGATCATCAGTTCAGTACCCCACACTCTGTGAGGAGATACTTAATACGTTGAATAAACTACCAGTATTCCATAATATAAAATCGTTGTCCGGTACAACGTTAGAAGATGTTGTGATGCGCTCCCCACCAAGTTTCTCGTAATTGTGCAGAGAAAGCGATCCTTGGTCAGTACTTTCTGCACTTACCTGAATATGGGATCAGGCACCTGAACTGAAACCAGACCCCAAGATATTTAATGACATAGAATTTTGTGTTATCGGCTCACCCAAGTCTGGAAGCTTCGCTATGTTGCTGCGCTTCCCAGAAAACTACCAACCCAGTTTTTCTTCCGTAGGAGGAATTGATATCACAAGTTTTCCTAGAGCCCAAAAGTAGACAAATTGTCTAAGGTATCCTGTAAGGTCTTTGCAAATCGATCCTGATCCTGTGACAGACACTTCACGCCATCATCTGCCGTCTCCAACGTACAATTGCCAGCTTAGACAACCGTCGTCTTTGATACAAAAATTATACAAAAGAAGGTTTAAAGAGATGATCCTCGGGGAGACCCATGTAACGAAATCGTGTTGTGATAAGTTCTGCATGATAGTCAAGAGCGTTTCTCTGACAGCAACCGCAGCAAAGAATTATCCATTAATGGTAGTGTCAAAGGCGTGAAGTTTATCTGAGAACTTCAACAGATATGTTTAAAATCAAAAGCCCCTTATGTCCGGAACAAGGTGTTTATCGTTTTTATAAGCGAAAGCTAAATCTGATTCTGTTCTGCAAGAGTACTCATCGACGTTTCGCGCGATAGCCCGTTCACGAATGTTCGCCAGTAACCGCGTTTCTTGGCCTTGATGAGGCTCTTAAGTTCGCGTTCGAGAGCTGTGTATACTTCGAAGTGCTCAGGTGTTCCACGTCTACGGAAAACTTTAAACGCGTCGGACTTTTTACGGTAAACCTCGGTGCATTGCTGATCCCACCATGGAGAAGGAGGTTTCCTGCGAGATGACGTCCCTGAACTGGTCGAGTTTGAGCTTGAAGCGCGCTGTCTAAGATCAGGTTGGAGAGGAAGTTATATTCTTCCAACGGTGAAAGCCTTTCTACCGTCGTTACGGCTTCATCTACTGCTGTCCTAAACTTTGTCCAATCGATGTGACGGGTAAGATCATACGTGACGTTGACAGATTTCGACGAATTGAACCCGGTGGCAACCGAAATTTTTATGGGCAAATGATCACTACCGTGGGGATCTTGAATCACATTCCATGTGCAATCCAACGATAATGAATTCGAACAAAGTGTGAGGTCTAATCTACTGCCAACTGAGGATGTACCAGCCAAACGTGTTACTTCTCCATTGTTAAGAACTGTCATATTGAAGTTGTCACAGAGGTCATATATCAAGGAAGACCGGTTGTCATCATACAGTTCTCCCCAGCCTGTACCGTGAGAGTTAAAATCTCCCATGACCAACCGTGGGAGCAGGAAGGACCGAACAAATATCTGAGAGTTGTTTTCGGTTAATGGAGGCTCTAGAGGAATATAAACGGAAGCAATGCAAAGGCTTTTATTTTTAATAACAGCCTGACATGCGACAACTTCAATACCTGGAATAGGAGGAAAATTCACTCTATAGAAGGAGTAGCACTTTTTGATCCCCAAAAGTACTCCTCCACGCGAATCCTCACGATCAAGACGAATAATATTGAAATCATGAATCGGAAGATCGATTTCGGAAGAGAGCCATGTTTCACAAAGAGCGAATGCATCACAACCGGTAGTGTGAGCTAAAAATTTAAAAGATTCCAATTTAGGAATCAAACTTCGACAATTCCACTGTAGAACAGTGATCAAATCCCCGACCTCATTTGGAAAATTATCCATCGAAGGAAATGATAGCTGCAAGGATGGGCCACTTTAATGTTAATTTCTGCAAAAAAGTTTTCACAGTGGGAAGCATTGCCATAACAATGCTTTTGAGAGGGTCAGAAATTTCGAGGTACTTAAAGATACCTTCGGCAATGTCATCAAATGAGAACAGCCCACTTGAGGAGGGGGCTTCGTTCTTAAAATAGGGGCGTCAGGGGTTTTGGATGTCCCCGGAAGAGATGGAAAGTCCTGGGTGTAGTTGGTACTACGGAAACCAGGAGGAATTGTTTTTTCCTTTTTTCCACCTCTTTTTGAAATGGGCAAGCTGGTCTCGGGCTTCTTCTCAACAACTTTCCGTGGGCGGACGCGTCTTCGCTTCCTTGAAGCACCTTCCGGAAAAGTCAACGGTGTTCCCTTCAGCCGAATCAAAGTCAGACTCGTCATCTGACAGAGGAGCAAAAAGATTTGTATTGGCATTGGGTGATGGTGAGGCTTTTTTCACCATTTCGGCGAACGATTGCCTGGAACGCTGTTTCAGCGAGCGTTCTAATTGTTCCCCGCGTTGTTTGTACGCTGGGCACGACGAGAGAGCATGAGGAGGAGTTCCCTTACAGAAGGCGCATTTTGGTGGTAGCTGTCTGCACAGGCGCCATCCTCGTGTTTCTCTCCACAATTAGAGCAGCGTGCTTTATTGCTGCAATGGGAGGTCGTATGTCCCATCTGCTTGCATTTTTCGCAGATCATTACCCGTGGTACAAACAACTGCACAGGTAGTCGAAGTTTTCCCAACTCGACGTATTGAGGGAGGGCTGAACCAGAAAAAGTTACACGAAACGAGTCTGACGGAGTAAACTTCTTTTCACCCTTAGTGATCGATACTGTGCCTAGTTTTCGCACATCGAGTATCTTGACTGACTGAAGCAGAGGGTTCTTAAATCGACCAACCCCTGCTTCAACAGGATCTCAGGGGTCAAACTCGCTTCGGAGACCACACCTTGTATCTCAATACCTCGAGCTGGGATGTACACTAAATACTCCAGTGTAAAAAATTGAGAGACAGCAATTTCGTTAGCTTGTTTAAGGTTGGACACAACGACTTTTAATTTATTGTGTCTCACCTTAATTATCTCGGTCACGGCCGAGAATCGTTTCGTCAGATCGTTTGAAATCTGGTAAACATTAAGAGGTTTCGTTTTGGGCCGAAAATAGACAACCCAAGGACCAGCTGAATTTTCAGGATAAGCACGCGATCGGGTAACTTTAAGAGCTACCCCATCATTTTGCGCCATAGATGATTCATCTTCCGATAAATCATCCATGGCTCGCTTGTGGGAGCTTATGGCGCTCAACCACTAACGTAATTAACTACAATCAATCACAGATACACAAATTAAACCTAAGCACACACACTCACACTCTCAGTCACTCTTCACACTCACACACAATACGATTATAATGAATTCAAAAGAGCGAGAAATAAAAATTATCTTATATACTACTAAAAAACTTATCTTATATGTATCACTGATCTACTGCAGACGGGCGACGAATGTGCTGCTGCTGCCGAGCGACGATGAGTGGCCGCGTGTACCGGCTAGGCGTGTAGCTGAACGATGATGATAATGATACTGGTGATACTGGTCGGTGGTGGTTAGCAGATGATCGACTGCACGCTACACACGATGGCCTGCTGGTGTGCGTGCCGTATAGATATGGAACAATATGGCTTTTCGATCGTGGCAATATTGCTAATTGCAATAAATGGCGTTATTGCACTGTTTAACACTCAACGTTTTCTACTTCCGAAAACCAAGACTTGATTTCACTCGCGATTCAGAAAAATTAGAGCTGAAGGCTTGAAACAACTTGTGAAAAGCTTCCAAAGCAACGGAGAGCTGACCGAACGAACTGTTCTGTTCGCTTGTTCACTGGGCAATGATATAATGTCATTTCGCAGAGTAAATTTACCAAATTTCCTACCACAGATTTCAAATCGAAGCAAGGAACGTCTTGCTTCATCTTCTTCTTCTTTGTATTAGAGAGAGACTTTAACCAATCATGTTACTATTCTCTCCATGTACGTCTCACATGCAGCTGAGAACGGCATAAGCGCACACATAGGAAAATTTTGCCTCAGTCGTTTGGCAGCATTGAAGCTGTGCGGAGGGAGCGCAGGGAGCTGGTCGCAGGCAGCTGGTCGCTGGGAGCCGGTCGCTGGGAGCTGGTCGCAGGGAGCTGCTTCAAGGCTCCACCAAACTGCAGTGTTTTCGAAGTCGCGGCGAAACAATCGCCACGAAGAGGTAATATGGCGGCTTGCACAAAACCGACGCGATTGTGCGCCCTCATAATCTGCCATTTTGCCTCATCGCGACGATCGCTGTTTGGGAGAGCCTTGCTACTTACCCCCACCAGCTGCCTCTGCACCAGCTCCGCTGCCGTACAAATGAGGCTCCGCAAACTGCAGCAATTTTTTGCCACCGCAGCAGCGAAATCGCGGTGGAAAATCGCCGCTGTGAGATTACATGGCAGCTTATGGGAGCGCACAAACCGACGCGATGCGTTTTTTAATCGCGTTGGTTTGCGCTCCCATAAGCCGCCATGTAATCTCACAGCGGCGATTTTCCACCGCGATTTCGCTGCCGCGGTGGCAAAAATTGCTGCAGTTTGGTGAGCCTTCACTTGTGCGGCAGCGGAGCTGGTGCAGAGGCAGCTGGTGGTCATGTAGATGGTGGTGGTAGTAGCGTCTCCCAAACAGCGATCGTCGCGATGAGGCAAAATGGCGGATTATGAGGGCGCACAATCGCGTCGGTTTTGTGCAAGCCGCCATCTTACCTCATCGTGGCGATTGTTTCGCCGCGACTTCGAAAACGCTGCTGTTTGGGGAAAGCGTCCTTGGGGCGAGCAGCAGTAAGCAGTAGGTGGAAATAATCTGTCCTTTTGAGGACAATAAATTCAAATAAAAGAGTTGATTATTCAAGAATGAACTAATCTTAAATTAATTTCGGTGCCGTCGGTAAAAATTTCACCCAGCTGGTTGGCGCTATCCATTAATTGATAATCTGTCCTTTTGAGGACAACCAATTGAATCAAAAGAGTTGTTTATAAAAGAATTAAACTTTTATTTCGTTAGGTTTGTGCGCCTAATATGGTGCCAATTCGTTCGCCGCAACTGCAAAAACGCCTGCATGGAGGGCGAGCTGTCGGGAAAATTTTGGCTGGTTGGCGCAACCCGCGATGAATCAATAAATCAATAAATGCTACCAGATACAAATCCATCTTTGCTACTGTCAATTTAATATTCTCAGCTTGAGAGTTTGTTTGATTGGGATTTACGTTTCAAATTTTCGATTGGCAGCCAGTGGTATTAGCAAAACTTGTTTTCCCTTCGTCGCATACCGTAAATCACACAAATTCCATATCGCGGACACCATTTTCGATGTCGAACATGATATTCCGAACCAAAATTCTCTGTAAATTCCAATTAGTAGTGTGTTATAAACAGTTGTTCTGTTGTGTTAACGATTCGCGTTGGATAGAGTCCTACCTCTGGGAAGAAAAACGTTTTGAGAAACATAGTGAAAGTGAGAATGCCTAACCGATTTGATCCAGAACGCTTGCGCAGATTCAGGAATCCTCAGAAACGACCATGCAACGATGCCGAGCGAGCTCGTACCCTAATAAACATGTACCATACAAGAACGATATTATAGATGGTGTGAGCATACCACTTACAGTTGGGACGATACCCCGAATAGGCGGTTAGGCACTTCTTATGGTTATTGTTTATGCGGGTAGTTATCGGGCGAAATTGAAAGCAGCAAGAGGTAATGCGTTGCCAACAACTAGTTGGGACGCTTTAGAAGGTTCGACTTTACAAATTGCATGTCATCATTGGGCTCCCTGTCTTAATAAATTTTAACATAGTATTAATTGTATTCTGGTGATGACATGCGCAGCATGCTTTTACTGCATATGAACCTTCACATGATATCGATACAACTAATGCGCTGAATATGTTTTAATGTGTGATTAGTTTATCAGGTGTTTATTTTATATTCATAAGAATTTATCATATATTAACCATTATTTTCTCCCATACCCATTGCAAAGAATAATGATATTTTATAAAATTCACTCTCTTTCTTCTGCGAGATCTAATATGTTCATATATATTTCGTTTTCCTTAACGTTTTAGCCATATTAAATTCTCTATTTTACCTGATATTCACATAGAAACATGAATAATAATTTCACAAGAAAACCATAGACCATATTTTTGGTACGCATTTCACGTTATATTCCCAACTATGGCCTAATGTATTCATCACATAGTAAAATGTAGAATATAAAAGTTTTCAATGGAAAAGTAAGAGTGAGCGGTTGTGTATTTTTCGAAGGAGCTTATTCATACCAACACCTATATAACTAAATGAATATAGTGGGAATTTTAATGTTTTGAAATGGAATGGCCGATTGATCATATGAGAAAGTCATTTAGTTTTTATAAAGAAGCTTTATATTTCGTATAGTATACCGAATATAGCTGAATGCCCAATGCGATAATATAAATAAATGCCCGGAGCAATGAAATAAATAAACTTTACTAAAATTCGTTCGAACAAGTATCCTTAATGATATCCATATCCATCGAAAGTTTTCGACTCAATAATGTTTGTTGGTGACTTTTCATGGTCCAGTACAGCAAACGCCTTGTTAAGCATGTCTTAGCAAAGGTATAACTAGTTGAATATCGTTTCTAGCTAAATTATTGTGCGAGTTATAGTTAAAACTGTAATCGTGCGCTACATAATCGACTGAGTCAAAGGTTATGTACTCTATATACTTGTATATAACCTTATAACAACTGCAAGATAATTTTTGTTATTTTCTGTTTGATAAAACTTTCTGAACTTTGAACATTTTTAGAGACACTTACACATCTGAAAATGTTGCAATTGATTATTGTGTTTTCATAGCAATCAATAAACCTGTCGGATATCTTCTGATAACGAATTTTATCGTAATTTGAATTATAGAGTATTTCAATATTTATTATTACCCTTGAAATCCAGAATTTCTAATATTGCATAAATTGCAAATTTTTGATTCTTTGAAGTTGAATTATGCAAAGGCATACTACAGCTCAGATTGTATACAAATGATCTGAATGGTATGGCATTTAAATGGTGAATGTTGAAAAGGAGACAAGGCATCAGTCAAAATATGTGTTTGTATGTACGTATTATAGAATTTCCTCCGCAGCCTGTCGTTACTGAAATCCCCAAAACGATGCAAAACATTGTTGATGGTTCCGGCGATGGTGAGAATTCCGAGATGCTGGCCATTCAGGCACAGTATGACATACGAATAAACATTAAGTAATGTCAAGCGGTTATGATTATAAAAATGCCTATAACTATCATTGATTTAATAATTTTATTTTCCCTAAAAGATCCTCAACTATCTTCTAGTCCTTAAATATAGTCCATCGTAAAACGTGCAACCACAGAGAACAGACATCCAAACTAGAATATATTTCTCAAGAAAACTTGTGTAAGGATTCAAATTAAAATACGTTCAAACACTATTGCCATCTCTCGGGCTGTGGCCACTTGCGATTTTTAATCGAACATGGGTAAGATTCGTTGACCGTGCGGTGAAAGAACTGAACTGCCAAAAAAAATCAGTGGGGTTGTGTACAAGACACGACCGGTCGACGTAGACTACGTTAAACCAAGTGATGCATTATAATGTCAGGGAAATTCTGTGTGGCTATTATTAGCGTTAAAAAGGTTTCAATTATTCGCGCCGGTCGCTTACCCTTCCCGATAGAAGCAGTTTGTCATAATATGACGTGTGTGGCTCTTATGGGACCTTAGACCAGCGTTTTGAAGCCAGTATGTAAGAAAATTCTATTGTACGCTCTTGAGATATTATTTGGGGGCCCTGAAAAGGGCCTTTTGGTTTAAATGATGACACGGTCACGGTTGCACCACAGAGAACAGACAACCAAGTCAAATTCAAAAACTGTGTAAGAAATTTAACGGCCATTTCATAATCGTAATGAACTGGCAATAGCGTGGCGGCACTGGCATCGCCACCCATTGACCAGCTTGAAATCTTATTCATCAACTAAATTTTGACGTAGACTACGTCTTACGGCAAGGGTAGGGTGTCAAATGAAAATCTAAAATTTTGCGACCGTCACGAAAAACCGTACGTTTTGTACGCGAATAACTCAAATAATCTACGATAGATTTACATGATTCCTTCTTCAATCGGTCGGAAATTTTACCGCGCTCCAATTCAATTGTCAAACATTATTCTCAAACAATAGTAAACTATTGAAAGTAACGCAAATATAGGTGATGTCTTATAATGTCATTTTTTTTTTTATATAATCATTTATTTGTACAGGCTCAATCGAATTAACTTTACAGAGCCAAACTTTCATATTTTTATACATCATTTATCTTAAAACTAAAGATTAAAATACGCATCGCGTCGGTTTGTGCGCCCCATAAACTGCCATGTAATCTCACAGCGGCGATTTTCCACCGCGATTTCGCTGCTGCGGTGGCAAAAAATTGCTGCAGTTTGGTGGAGCCTTCATTTGTACGGCAGCGGAGCTGGTGCAGAGGCAGCTGGTGGTCATGTAGCAGCTGGTGGTGGTAAGTAGCAAGGCTCTCCCAAACAGCGATCGTCGCGATGAGGCAAAATGGCGGATTATGAGGGCGCACAATCGCATCGGTTTTTGTGCAAGCCGCCATCTTACCTCATCGTGGCGATTGTTTCGCCGCGACTTCGAAAACACTGCAGTTTGGTGGAGCCTTGAAGCAGCTCCCTGCGACCAGCTCCCAGCGACCAGCTCCCAGCGACCGGCTCCCAGCGACCAGCTGCCTGCGACCAGCTCCCTGCGCTCCCTCCGCACAGCTTCAATGCTGCCAAACGACTGAGGCAAAATTTTTAGTAGTAAGTAGTAAAATTGATCTTTATTTTCATTGTTTTTTCTTATATTCTAATTAAACATTTTAAGTGTTTCAGCCCATTGGGCTCTTCAGCTTTGTTTAATCTTTTATGTGTTTTATGTGTTACTTGTGTGTTGTGTTCTAATTATTTTTGTTTTCCAGTTCAGCCCTTGGGGCATTGTTTGTTAAAATTTGATAACCTACCTAATCTACAACTAAAACTACAATTTGAAAATCCTAGGGTGGGGAACCAGATTCTGAATGATCTGGTGATCCGATGTCAGGCAGCGTGCCCTGTACCGATTGATAGACTCACTAAAGCGATCGTCGAGCATTTTTATCTCGGCCAGACGGTGGACCTCAGATGTTCTTGTCCACGGAGGGGTGTTCATTATCATCCTGAGGAACTTGTTTTGTACTCTCTGAAGTTTCAGGTGATGTGTTTTTGCACAACTCTCCCAGATTGGCATTGCAGAGGTCCAAAGCAACCGAAGTCATAAGCGAGTGTATTTATCTTTATGATTCTGTTTCCTGAAACCAACTGCCAATATCTATAACTAGATTTTAGTGGAAAATACCACAACCGTGCCAAAGTGAATTTTGATTCGGTGTGCAGGCTTAAGGCTGGGCTACGGTGGGGTGCGCAACGGCGCGGTGCGGCAGTTTTTGACATAAAATATATGGATTAACTGTCAAAGCCGCCGCAACGCGCCGTTGCGCCTCCTCATTGTGGCTGGGCCTTTAGTTTGTAAATTAATCGGTGCAAGAAGAGTGTATTAGACACAGATATGTTACTACCGGAAGGTTTCCGACACGTCGGCGACGGTCGGGTTGATGTGGACGAGTGTCAACAGCAGCAGCTGCGGGATTTGGCCATCAAAGACATCGAGGAGAGCTGGTTTGCAAAGGAACAAATAATTTATTTCTACCATATTTTTAAAATATCTCATATTCTATATTATTTTATTTCGTCTATTTTGTTTTGTTTTGTTTTTCGTTATGCTTGTCTCTTTTCAGTCACATTGACCGGCCCATTGCTTTTGGCGGATAGTGCAACATACTTTCAGCGTATCGTTAACCAAAACGAACCCTACTACTAACCTTTCCCAAACTATCCAACATCCCAGTGATTTCTCGTGGCAGGGCAGAGGATTTCTCG
The DNA here is from genome assembly GCA_034211315.2 of Aedes japonicus. Taxonomy (NCBI): domain Eukaryota; kingdom Metazoa; phylum Arthropoda; class Insecta; order Diptera; family Culicidae; genus Aedes; species Aedes japonicus. Next base: position 17,677 of record JASCZW010012409.1, read on the forward strand.
ACTTCCTTCAAAGCGAGTATCACGTCAACACGTTCCTTCCTATTCCCTACCTGACCAGCATTTGGGCACGACTGGCGCCGGTATTGTTTCATGATGGGTTACCAGTTTTTACACATTGAAGATGTGTGTTAGTCCCAAACATCATCTGTTGGTTCTTTTGTGCAAATACAGCTGATCTGGCAATAACGGAATTGCATCCGTGGGCGGTCAATCATGCTCATGCTCATGCTCAACTCTCCCAGATTGGCATTGCATACTCGATGACCGGAAGTATGATTTGCTTGTAGACAGCAAGCTTATTTTTAAGGGATAATGTAGACCTTCTGTTGATCAATGGGTACAGTAGTTTCAACAGAGTATCACATTTTGTGACAGTTTTGTCAACCTGATCCCTGAAAATAAGCTTGCTGTCTAGAGTGACACCAAGATAGACAGCTGATTTGGTCCATTCCACCGTTGTGTTGTTCAGGCTTATTTTACAATTCTCAGGCGGGACAAGTCTGGGAGAATTAGAATGTGGAAACAGGATGACCTGGGTTTTCGCTGCGTTGATACAAATCTTCCATTCAGTGAAGTATTCTGACAGAACATTCAGGCTTCGCTGCAGTTTCGCGGCAAGCGCTCTTATTACCCTACCATTGTGGACGACTGCGGTATCATCGGCGAACAACGACAGAGATCCATTTTCAGGGAGCGGGGGTATGTCCGAGGTGAATAGGTTGAACAGAAGTGGACCTAGTATACTTCCCTGCGGAACACCGGCGGAGATCTCCTGACTACCGGAAACTGCACCATGCAACGAAACACGGAATGTCCTGTCAGAGAGATAATTTTTAATAATCTTCACCAGGAAGATTGGAAGATTGTATCGCTTGAGCTTGTACACCAAGCCATCATGCCACACATTATCGAAGGCCTTCTCGATATCGAGAAGGGCCATAGCGGATGTTTTCGAAACAGACTTGTTCCGCCTGAGGATGTTCATGACTCGATTAAGTTGATGGACTGTTGAGCGACCATGCCGGAAACCGAACTGCTCATCCAACAGGATATTGAGCTCGTCAGCAGATGTTAGAAGCCGACGGTGGATCGCTTTCTCGAACAGTTTAGATAGACCTGAGAGAAGGCTGATTGGTCTATAGTTTCTGGAACATGAAGGATCTTTCCCAGGTTTCCGAATGGGGATGACTTTGGCTGACTTCCAGCACGATGGGAAGTAGCTAAGACGGAGGCAATGGTTAAACACCACTGCCAGATGGTTGTAGAACTGGGGCTCAATTGCTTGAGCTCCAAGTTCATGATGTTGTCGAAACCTGGGGCCTTCATGTTCTTAGAGGTCTTGATATAAGTCAACAATTCGTCAGCTGAGATCTCCAAATCTTCGGAGAAGTCGTTAGACTTTGGTCGATGTTAGTTATAAGCGCGCTAACGGCAGCTTCGTGTGGACTGACGATGTTTTGACCGAGATTGTGAGAGCTGACGAAGTGTTGACTTATCTCATCAGCCTTCTCTGCAGGTGTTATCAACCGATCCCTAGAGTCATTGACGTCTAGTGGGATCAGCGGTGGAATGGGCCTTGGCTTGGTTTTCAAAATTTTTGTCATCTTCCAGAACGGCTTTGCACAATCTGGGAGAGAGCGGATCTTGTCGGCAAAATTGTTGTTTCTAAGGTCCACCATTCTGGCCTTAATAATTTTTGTCACTCGATTACAGTGACGTTTGAGCGTTGGCAAACCAGTTCGCTGATATTGCCGTCGAATGGCGTTGCGCAATTGAATAAGTTTTTTAGTGGGTCTATCAATGGGTACAGAGTCACTCACCTGATCAATCACCGGTACATGTTGCTCCCGGGCCTGGGAGATCGCTTGCTCGATGCTCTGCAGCTGTCGTTCGATGTCATCAACCGAATCAAGGCGCATGTTGAAATCGACTGTGTCGTCGACATGTTGTCGGAACCTCTCCCATCTGGCACGATGGTAGTTCCGTCTGGTGATCCGATGCCGGTTGACCGAAGACCCAACTTCGGCCACCACCGGATAGTGGTCCGAACTGAGCTCCTGGTGCACTACAGGTTGGGCGATGTTGTTCCCCATGTTGGTGAGAAAGATGTCGATTGTCGAATGGACCCCGGATCTGCTCAACCGGGTGGGAGTATCCGGGCCCAGGACGGTGTAATGTCCCTCTTCCAGGTCTTCCTGCAGAATTATTCCGTTCCGATTCCGCCGGGTGTTCCCCCAGGCTTCGTGTTTAGCATTTAGGTCGCCGGCGATGATGAACTGCCCCTGCCTCCGAGTTAGCTTACGGATGTCGTTTCGTAGGGCCGTTGTTGTTCCGTTGTTGGTACTGGCTTGCTTGGGACAATAGGCCGCGATGATGGTGATTGGGCCGACAGCAGTTTCGACCTCGACTCCGATGGCTTCGATGGACTGCAGCTGAAAGCTCGGAAGCAGATGGCAGTTGATGTTGTAGCGCAGGGCGATCGCGACTCCTCCTCCACTAGGGCCGCTACGATCAAGTCGCACAATCCGGTATCCTGGGATGACGATGCTGACTTCCGGTTTGAGGTGTGTCTCGGTGACGATGGCGATGTCGATGGCCTTCCTGTTAAGGAAGTCACCGAGCTCAAAAGTTTTGTTCCGGATGGAACAAGCATTCCAGTTGAGGATGCTGATGGTGCGTTTACGGTCCATGTTTGAACAGAAACTTCATCGTCACGGACGTGGCGGCTTTGAGCTGTTCCTCCTTGGAGCGGCAGGAACGTAGTTGGCGATAGAGCTCTTGCACGAACTCCACCATTTGCTCCGAGTTGTAGAGCTGTTCATCGACGGGTGGTTGCGTGAAGGTACTGCGACTCGCATTGCCCCAGCCTGGAGGAGGAGTCGGGTTGGGGGCGGCGGCGGCTGCCGCGAAACGACGATGGACCGAAGCTGACGGGCGGTTTGCTTGGCGGTGATTCAATGGGATCGGCGGTAGGTTTGGCACCTGATACCGAAGCGACGGGAAATTTTCCTCGTTCATCGGAGGTGGTGGACGGCGTTGAGCAGGCCGAGACTTGGTGGACGCCTTTTTCGGATAGCCAAAATTCAGCACGTTTTGGACAGGTTCGATTACAGCTCTCATGGTTACCGCCAAAATTTGCGCACTTCAGTAGCGCACCTTCATCCATCGGGGCACAATCGTTGGTACTGTGGGCTCCAGCACACTTGCCACATCGTGGTTTCATGTGGCAGTTTCGAGTTCCATGTCCGAACGCAAGGCAGTTGCCACACTGCGTTACTTCGTGCTGTCTCGGACGATACCGGTCCCACTCGACGATGACGTCGAAAAGGGCCCGTGTTTTCATCAGCTCCGCCATCGTGACGGATCCCTTCACAAGGTGGACCAGATAGAGATGGTCCCGGTAGTTACCGTGTTGCTGGCGCCTGATGGGAAACACCTTCTGAGGCTTTAGTGCCGCCGCTTGAAGCTCTGCGAAGATTGACTCCGGTGTGAGTTCTGGAAGGCCACGCAGAATCACCTTCAATGGCTTGCTTCCGGGCGCGTCGTGAGTGTAGAACTCGTGTTTCTTCGCGACTAGGTGAGCGCCGACAGCACGGTAGTCAGCCTCCGTCGAGCACATAATTTTGGTTCCATTACTGCACAGCTTGTACAGCGGATGGATTTTGATAGCTGCAAGCTCGGTCCTGAGTGCAGCAATGTCCTTTGACGTCGTGAAGAGCGGGGGAACCTTCACCTTCTTCGGCACCTCCTGGATCGGAAGCACGGCGAATTGATTGCTCGCTAGTAGACGAGCGTTGCGATCCACTGGATCGGCGTCATCGTGGCGCAGCCGCTTGGAGCTGCCCGGTTGCGGTAATGTTTCGGGAGCGGATGTCACCGTTGGTCGATTTTTTCGACCCATTGCCACAGCAATAGGTCGAGCGGGAAATGTTTCCGAACTTTGAAGCACTTTTTTCTGCTTTGCCACCACCAAAAGATGAGCAAGCGCAGGCGATAGGTTGTGAACCGAACACGCAATCGCGAGAAAGCGGGCGAGGGAAAAAAAACGGGAGAAAAAACTTTTACTGCGAGGGTGCGAAAAACACGACCGATCGTGTCGCTTGGTAAAACTGGAATGAGGCAAAATTTTCCTATGTGTGCGCTTATGCCGTTCTCAGCTGCATGTGAGACGTACATGGAGAGAATAGTAACATGATTGGTTAAAGTCTCTCTCTAATACAAAGAAGAAGAAGATGATGCAAGACGTTCCTTGCTTCGATTTGAAATCTGTGGTAGGAAATTTGGTAAATTTACTCTGCGAAATGACATTATAAGACATCACCTTATATTTGCGTTATTTTCAATAGTTTACTATTGTTTGAGAATAATGTTTGACAATTGAATTGGAGCGCGGTAAAATTTCCGACCGATTGAAGAAGGAATCATGTAAATCTATCGTAGATTATTTGAGTTATTCGCGTGCAAAACGTACGGTTTTTCGTGACGGTCGCAAAATTTTAGATTTTCATTTGACACCCTACCCTTGCCGTAAGACGTAGTCTACGTCAAAAGAAATTTAATTTGATTTTTTAAATAAACGATTTCACCGATTTACACGCGTTTTCCCTTGACCAAATTTTGACCGTATCACCCTTTAGTGTAATTAATACGAGTTTGACTATATCATTGTTATTTTTGTTTATTATTGACCTTCAATTCTCTATTTCAACCTTTGCAAGAGGCACTTTTCAATTTACACCAAAAAAATTCCTCCGATGGTTGACGTTGGAAAAAGTAATGAAAAATCAGTGGGGTTGTGTACAAGACACGACCGGTTGACGTAGACTACGTTAAACCAAGTGATGCATTATAATGTCAGGGAAATTCTGTGTGGTTATTATTAGCGTTAAAAGGGTTTCAATTATTCGTGCCGGTCGCTTACCCTTACCGATAGAAGCAGTTTAAGTCACAATATGACGGGTGCTGCTCTTATGGGACATTAGACCAGCGTTTTGAAGCCAGTAAGTAAGAAAATTCTATTGTACGCTCTTGAGATATTATTTAGTGGCCCTGAAGTTTTATGAAGTCAGTATGTAAGAAAATTCTCTTGTACACTCTTTATAATCTCTTTGGTGGCCCTGAAAAGGGCCTTTGGTTTAAATGATGACACGGTCACGGTTGCACGTTTTACTATGGACTATCTTTAAGGCCTAGAAGATAGTTAAGGATCTGTTAGGGAATATAAAATTATTTAATTAATGATAGTTTTGCTCATTCTTATAATCATAATCACTTAACATTACTAAATGTTTATTCGTATGTCATACTGTGCCTGAATGTCCTGCATCTTGGAATTCTCACCATCACCGGAACCATCAACAATGTTTTGCATCGTTTGGGGGATTTCAGTAACGACAGGCAGCGGAGGAAATTCTATTATACGCACTTACAAACATATATTTTGACTGATACCTTGTCTCCTTTTCAACATTCACCATTTAAATGTCATACCATTCGGATCATTTGTATACAATCTGAGTTGTAGTATGCCTTTGCATAATTCAACTTCAAAGATTCAAAGAATTAGAATTTAGGCAATTTTAGCAATTCTGGACCCTTGAAGGTAGTAATAAACATTGAAATACTCTAGAATTCAAATTACGATAAAATTCGTTATTAGAAAATATCCGGCAGGTTTAGTGATTGTTATGAAAACACAATAATCAATTGCAACATTTTCAAATGTGTAAGCGTCTCTTAAAATGTTCAAAGCTTAGAAAATTTTATCAAACAGAAAATAACAAAAATTATCTTGCAGTTGTTATAAGGTTATATACAAGTATATAGGGTACATGTCCCTTGGCTCTGTCGATTATGTAGCGCACGATTACAGTTTTAACTATAACTCATACAATAATTTAGCTAGTAACGATATTCAATTGGTTATACCTTTGTTAAGACATGCTTAATAAGGCGTTTGCTGTACTGGACCATGAAAAGTCACCAACTAACATTATTGAGTCGAAAACTTTCAAAGGATATCATTAAAGATACTTGTTCGAACGAATTTCAGTAAAGTTTGTTTATTTTTTTTTTTTTTTTACTTAACATGTTTTATATTTCCATTTGTTTGTCTTTAATACTATTTTTTACATTTTAAGTGTTTTAGCCCTTGGGCTCTTCAGCTTTGTTTAATTTTATGTGTTTGGTGTGTTTAAAGTGTTATGTGTTTTACATGAAATTTTCTGTTTAGCCCTTGGGGCATTGTTTGTTAAAATTTGATAACCTACCTAATCTACAACTAAAACTACAATTTGAAAATCCTAGGGGTGGGGAACCAGATTCTGAATGATCTGGTGATCCGATGTCAGGCAGCGTGCCCTGTACCGATTGATAGACTCACCAAAGCGATCGTCGAGCATTTTTATCTCGGCCAGACGGTGGACCTCAGATGTTCTTGTCCTCGGAGGGGTGTTCAGGATCATCCTGAGGAACTTATTTTGAACACGCTGAAGTTTCAGGTGATGTGTTTTTGCGCAGCTCTCCCAGATTGGCATGCCGTACTCGATGACTGGAAGTATGATTTGCTTGTAGACAGCAAGCCTGTTTTTCAGGGATAATGTAGACCTTCTGTTGATCAATGGGTACAGTAGCTTCAACAGAACGTTACACTTTGTGACAGTTTTGTCAACCTGTTCCCTGAAGATAAGCTTGCTGTCTAGAGTGACACCAAGATAGACAGCTGATTTGGTCCATTCCACCGTTGTGTTGTTCAGGCTTATTTTACAATTCTCAGGCGGGACAAGTCTGGGAGAATTAGAATGGGGAAACAGGATGACCTGGGTCTTCGCTGCGTTGATACAAATCTTCCATTCAGTGAAGTATTCAGACAGAACATTCAGGCTTCGCTGCAGTTTCGCGGCAAGCGCTCTTATTACCCTACCATTGTGGACGACTGCGGTATCATCGGCGAACAACGACAGAGATCCATTTTCAGGGAGCGGGGGTATGTCCGAGGTGAATAGGTTGAACAGAAGTGGACCTAGTATACTTCCCTGCGGAACACCGGCGGAAATCTCCTGTGCATCGGAAACTGCACCTTGCAGCGAAACACGGAATGTCCTGTCCGACAGATAATTTTTAATTATCTTCACCAGGAAGATAGGAAGATTGTAGCGTTTTAGCTTGTACACCAAGCCATCGTGCCACACGTTATCAAAGGCCTTCTCGATGTCGAGAAGTGCCATGGCAGATGATTTCGAAACAGACTTGTTCCGTCTGAGGATGTTACTGACTCGATTAAGTTGGTGAATAGTCGACCGACCACGTCGGAAGCCAAATTGTTCGTCGAGCAAGATGTTCAGCTCGTCGGCAGATGAAAGAAGCCGACGGTGGATTGCTTTCTCAAACAGCTTGGATAATCTTGAGAGAAGGCTGATTGGTCTATAGCTTTTGGAACACGAAGGATCTTTCCCAGGTTTCCGGATGGGTATGACTTTAGCTGACTTCCAGCACGAGGGGAAGTAGCTAAGTCGCAGGCATTGGTTGAAAACCATCGCCAGAAGGTTGTAGAACTGAGGGCTCAATTGCTTGAGCTCCAAGTTCAAGATGTTATCGAAACCTGGGGCCTTCATGTTCTTAGACGCTTTGATATAGGTCAACAATTCGTCAGCTGAGATTTCCAACTCTTCCGAGAAGTCATTGGGACTTTGGTGGATATTGTTAACAAGCTCGCTAACGGCAGCGTCGTGTGGACTGACGATGTTTAGTCCAAGATTGTGGGAGCTGACGAAGTGTTGACCTATCTCAACAGCCTTCTCTGCAGGAGTAATTAAGCGATCCGTGAAGCGATTGCTGTCAAGTGGGATCAACGGTGGAATGGGTCTTGGCTTAGTTTTTAAGATTTTTGTCAACTTCCAGAACGGCTTTGCACAATCTGGGAGAGAGCGGATCTTGTCGGAAAAATTGTTGTTTCTGAGGTCCACCATTCTGGCCTTAATAATTTTAGTCATCCGATTGCAATGACTTTTTAAAGTAGGCAAACCAGTTCGCTGGTATTGCCGTCGGGTAGCGTTGCGCAATTGAATCAGTTCTTTGGTGGGTCTATCAATGGGTACAGAGTCACTCACCTGATCTGTTACCGGTACATGTTGATCCCGGGCCTCGGAGATCGCTTGCTCGATGCTCCTGCAGCTGCCGTTCGATGTCATCAACAGACTCAAGGCGCATATCGAAGTCGATGTTGTCGTCAACGTGTTGTCGGAACCTCTCCCAACTGGCGCGATGGTAGTTCCGTCTGGCAATACGATGCCGATTGACCGAGGAGCCAACTTCGGCCACCACCGGATAGTGGTCCGAGCTGAGCTCCTGGTGTGCGATCGGCTGGGCGATGTTGTTTCCCATGTTGGTGAGGAAGATGTCGATTGTTGAATGGACCCCGGATCTGCTCAACCGGGTGGGAGTATCCGGGCCCAGGACGGTGTAATGTCCCTCTTCCAGGTCTTCCTGCAGAATTATTCCGTTCCGGTTCCGCCGGGTGTTCCCCAGGTTTCGTGTTTCGCGTTTAGGTCGCCAGCGATGATAAATTGTCCCTGCCTCCGAGTGAGCTTGCGAATGTCGTTCCGCAGGATCGTTGTTGTTCCGTTAGCGGTGCTGGCTTGCTTGGGACAATAAGCCGCGATGATGGTGATTGGGCCGACAGCAGTTTCGATCTCGACTCCGATGGCTTCGATGGACTGCAGCTGGAAGCTCGGAAGTAGTTGGCAGTTGATGTTGTAGCGCAGGGCGATCGCAACTCCTCCTCCAGTAGAGCCGCTACGATCAAGTCGTACAATCCGATATCCAGGGATGATAATGTTCAGTTCCGGCTTGAGATGTGTCTCGGTGACGATGGCGATGTCGATGGCCTTCCTGTTAAGGAAGTCACCGAGCTCAGTCGTTTTGTTCCGGATGGAACAAGCATTCCAATTAGCGATGCTGATGGTGCGTTTATGGTCCATGCTTGCACAGGAACTTCATCGTCACGGATGTGGCGGCTTTGAGCTGTTCCTCCTTGGAGCGGCAGAAACGTAGTTGGCGGTAGAGCTCTTGGACGAACTCGACCATTTGTTCCGAGTCGTAGAGCTGTCCATCGACGTGTGGTTGCGTGGAGGTACTGCGATTCGAATTGCCCCAGCCTGGAGGAGGAGCTGGGTTGGGGCGGCGGCGGCAGCTGCGAATCGTTGCTGAACGGATGCTGGCGGGCGGTTTGCTTGGCGATGGTTCAACGGAACTGGTGGTAGATTCGGCACTTGGTACCGGAGCGCCGGGAAGTTCTCCTCATCCATTCGAGGTGGCGGGCGGCGTTGGCCATGCCGAGACTTGGTTGACGCCTGCTTGCGGATGGCCAAATACTCCGCTCGTTTGGGACAGGCGCGGTTGCTGCCTTCGTGGTTAGCACCACAGTTGGCGCACTTTGATAAGGCACCTTCATCCATCGGGGCACAATCCATGGTGGTGTGCGCTCCGGCACACTTTCCACACCGGGGCTTCATGTGGCAGTTTCGGGTCCCATGACCAAACGCCAGACACTTACCGCACTGTGTCACGTCATGTTGTTTTGGGCGGTACCGGTCCCACTCGATGATGATGTTGGAGATGGCCCGAATTTTCTTGAGGTCGTCGATCGTGATGGAACCCTTCTGCAAATGGACCAGATAAAGTTGGTCCCGGTGGTTTTCTTGCTGCTGGCGTTTGATGGCGAACACCTTCAAAGGTTTCAATGACACCGCCTGCAGCTCGGCAAAGACGTATTCCGGCGTGTAATCTGGGAGGCCACGCAGAATCACCTTCATCGGCTTGTTTCCGGGAACATCATGAGTATAAAACTCGTGTTGCTTGGCGACCAGATGAGCGCCAGCAGCACGGTACTCAGCTTCAGTCGAGCACATTATCTTTGTGCCCGTACTGCACAGCTTAAACAGTGGATTAAGCTTAATTGCTGCAAGCTCAGTTTTGAGTGCAGCAATGTTTTTGGACGTGGTGAAAAGCGGTGGGATTTTCACTTTCATCGGTACCTCCTGTACCGGGAGCGCAGCAAACCGATTGCTCGCTAGTAATCGGGCACTGGGATCCGATGAATCGGCGTCGTCATGCCGTTGCCGCTTGGAGCAGCTCGGTGTGCTTGCGGGAGCTGATGCCGCCGGCGTGGTTGTCACCACGTGTTGGTTTTTACGACCCATTGCGACGGCAATAGGTCGAGCGGAAAAGGTTGCACACGCTGGCAATGTTTCCCTTTGGCTTGCCAACGCTAGCAAGTTGGCAAGAGCTGGCGAAATATCACGAGCCGGGCGCGCAATCGCGAGAAAGCGAACGAGAGGGAAACACGAGAAACAAAACTTCGAACTGAGATAGCGAAAAACACGTCCGTACGTGTCGCTTGAACGAACTGGAATGAGTAGTTTGTTTATTTCATCGCTCCGGGCATTTATTTATATTATCGCTTCGGGCATTCGGCTATATTCGGTATACTATACGGAATATAAAGCTACTTTATAACATCTAAATGACTTTCTCATGTGATCAATCGGCCATTCCATTTCAAAACATTAAAATTCCCACTATATTCATTTAGTTATATAGGTATTGGTATGAATAAGCCCTTCGAAAAATACACAACCGCTCACTCTTACTTTTCCATTGAAAACTTTTATAATCTACATTTTACTACATGTGATGAATACATTTGGCCATAGTTGGGAATATAAGGTTAAATGCGTACCTAAAATATGGTCTATGGTTTTCTTGTGAAATTATTATTCATGTTACTATGCGAATGTCAGGTAAATTAGGGAATCCATTATGGCTTAAACGTTAAGGAAATCGAAATATATATAAATATATTAGATCTCGCAGAAGAAAGAGAG
>JASCZW010012410.1:0-28568 GCA_034211315.2 Aedes japonicus
AGTGCCACAGTGGTCCAGATCACGAATTTAGCTGAAGAAACATGCTACCAGCGCACACTGTTGCCAAAGGCGTAAAAACGTGATCGAAATTGTTTTGACCCCGAAAACAACGTTTTTTTTCTATAGTTTCTTCTGCAAAGTTTTTTCATAAATTATTCTCCATATTATGATGATAAAAATTTTGGTGATTTATCTCCCTAGTAGTGAGAAAAAAAAATTATTTTCTAATTATTGCAAATAAAAATAAACTTTATTCGGCAAAGTTATAGCCAATTTAATACAAAACAACTTTGCTGAAGCTCACATATGCCTATCTATTGGTTTTAATGTAAATTTGGGGAGTTTTCTATTGAACATCCCTCTAATTCAGTTTTTTGAATATAACATCTCATGGAGATTTTCTACAAGTATTAAATATTCAACACTTTTGTTTATCATGTAAAAACACACAAATTTGCTGAAAATAGTATAATTTTATCTCTTATAGTTTTTGAGATAATTAGGGTTTTATTTGAAAAAAGGTACTTTTTCAGTGTCAAAAATCATAGTAATCTGCAAATTTCTGCAAGCGAAACTATTTGCATATGAAAGTATGAATCAGTCATTGTCAAATCCAGATACAACCGCTCGTCTCTCGCTGTCCCTTTGGGGCCAAATCCAATGTTCTTAGAACAACTACATGACTTCATCTAAGCTTTTTTTTTTTCAATTTTGAAGCTTTTTCCCGTCGAAAAAGATTCCCAGCATTGTCAAAATAGTACAAAACAAATGGTTCAGCCTACATTTAGTGATATATAATTTTTCTCAAAACATTTAAACATAATTAAAGTATTTCACTGTTGATCGTCATCATCACTACTATCGCTTTCATCATTGGTGTTGTCATCGGATTTGACCAAAAGATTTTTCGCATTCCTTGACAACGGTGTTTCCTTTTTCTTTCCGAATCCTCTTATTCTCGAAGTCAATGGATCAGATGTCTCTAACAATCGGTGTAAAAGATCCGTATTAGTTTATATCCTTGAAAATTTCCTGGTATGATCCTCTCGGTATCTGCGGATGTCTTTGTTTCGGGACTCCTGAGCCTCTTCCGACAATTGACCAATAGGAACAAGAAATGAAGATATCACTTTGGCGCCGTGGATAAAATTTTATGCACAGATGCTGGCATTGGATACCAATCATACAAATTAACAAGCTTGATTACACTGCGTTGCCAAAGCAACCAATGGATTTGAATTTTATGCGCCTGCTCTTTATTATCCGGGACAAATGACCACCGCGGTTAAAAGCCCGTTAAAACAGCAAAAAAGAAAAAGAAGTTCTTTATTTAAAGTTTTATCACGGTCAATTTTTTTTTTTAATTATATGTAGTATTACCATCAATTACCTATCTCTTGAAACGTAATGCTATCGAATATGTTAAGAGAAATGAACATGGCCGTTCCTAGTAAAGTCATGTAGTGGTTCTAAGAACATTGGCTTTGGCCCCCAAGGGACAGCGAGAGACGAGCGGTTGTATCTGGATTTGACAATGACTGATTCATACTTTCATATGCAAATAGTTTCGCTTGCAGAAATTTGCAGATTACTATGATTTTTGACACTGAAAAAGTACCTTTTTTCAAATAAAACCCTAATTATCTCAAAAACTATAAGAGATAAAATTATACTATTTTCAGCAAATTTGTGTGTTTTTATATGATAAACAAAAGTGTTGAATATTCAAAACTTGTAGAAAATCTCCATGAGATGTTATATTCAAAAAACTGAATTAGAGGGATGTTCAATAGAAAACTCCCCAAATTTACATTAAAACCAATAGATAGGCATATGTGAGCTTCAGCAAAGTTGTTTTGTATTAAATTGGCTATAACTTTGCCGAACAAAGTTTATTTTTATTTGCAATAATTAGAAAATAATTTTTTTTCTCACTACTAGGGAGATAAATCACCAAAATTTTTATCATCATAATATGGAGAATAATTTATGAAAAAACTTTGCAGAAGAAACTATAGAAAAAAAACGTTGTTTTCGGGGTCAAAACAATTTCGATCACGTTTTTACGCCTTTGGCAACAGTGTGCAGCGCCTCAAATTGAAGCTTTACAGCAAAGTGATGTTCTACAACATGGTTTGTATTACTAAGGCCCATTTTCTTATGTTGATTAAAATTAGGGTGGTCCCCATTTTCACGGAAATACAAAAACTAACTTTTTTATTTACAGAAATAGACGTATACGTTCTTAGGCAAAGTTGTAACGCAAAAAATTTCATAGAATTTCTACGCACAATTTTTTTTTTAGCTAAAAAATTGATCGATTTAGAGCAATTTTCCCTCATCAACTTAGGGTGTACCATAAATAAATGTTTTTTTCCCCTACTTTTCTTTCCAATTCTCATCGTAAAGTTGTGTTCTAACGAGTTTGAGAAATTTTAAAGACGTGTACTTTGGCATACAATTTTGGCGCTAGCTTCAACTCATCAATAGTTATTGAAATTTTTCTAAAAAAAACACGCCCTTATCAAATGTTGATTTCTATGATTGAGACAAACACAAAAAAAAAAATAAAGACGTCATTTGAAAGGGCAATTAATATTGTTCAACATATGTGAAAACTAGAGATATGTTATTCCTGTATCTTAAAAAAAAAACATTTGAATCTGGGATAGTTTTAGACGAAAAACTTCAATAACAATTGATTAGTTAAAGCTAGCGGCAAAGTTAATATATCAAAATACGCGCCTTCAAAAGTTCTACAATACGTTTGAACAAAATCTAAGGAAATTGAGATAAAAAAGTTAGGGCAAAAAAAAACATTTTTTATTGTACACCCTATGTTGATAAGGGAAAATTGCTCTAATTCGGTCAATTTTCAAGCTATAAAAAATTATGCAAAGAAATTCCATGAAATTTTTGCGCTACAACTTTGCTAAAGAATGTAAACGTCTATTTCTGCAAATAAAAAGTTAGGTTTTGTATATCCGTGAAAATGAGGACCACCCTAATTTTAATCAACATAAAAAATGGGCCTTCGTTTTTATTTCAAGTTTCACCACCATTTTTTTTAAGGTTCAAAATTGACCTATTTAGTGCAACTTTTCCCTCGTTAACTTAGGGTGTACCATAAAAAAATTTATTTCATTTTCTATCGTAAAATTTTGTTCAAACGAGTTGTAGAACTTTTGAAGGCGCGTATTTTGATATATTAACTTTGCCGCTAGCTATAACTAATCAATAGTTATTGATGTTTTTCTTCTAAAACCATTCCAGATTCAAATGCAATTTTCTCAAGATACAGAAATAACATATCTCTAGTTTTCACATATGTTGAACAATATAAATTGCCCTTACAAATGACGTTTTTTTTTTTTTTTTGTGTTTGCCCCAATCATAGAAATCAACATTTGAAAAGGGTGTTTTTTTTTTAGAAAAAAATCAATCACTATTGATTGGTTGAAGCTAGTGGTAAAGTTTGTATGCCAAAGAACGCGTCTTTAAAATTTCTCAAACTCGTCAGAACACAACTTTACGGTGGGAAGTGGAATAAAAAAGTTAGGGCAAAAAAAAACATTTATTTATGGTACACCCTAAGTTGATGAGGGAAAATTGCTCTTAATCGATCAATTTTCATGCTACAAAAAATATTTGTACATAAAAATTCCATGAAATTTTTGGCGCTACAACTTTGTCTTAGAATGTATACGTCCATGTCTGTAAATAAAAAAGTTAGTTTTTGTATTTCCGTGAAAATGGGGACCACCCTAATTTTAATCAATATAAAAAATGGGCGTTAGTGATACAAACCATGATGTAGAACATCACTTTGCTGTTAAGTTTCAAGTTTAGGCTCTGGGAGCATGTTTCCTCGTAAATTCGTGATTTGGATCATAGTGCAGTGATAAGATGTGAGTGAAGCCAGTGTAAAACTTTTGCGGTTCTGATTTTTTTTAATCGACATTGTAACATCGGTTATCACAAGTTGCTTTGTAGTTGCACCCAGTGATGTCCATATGCTCAGTGTGGTAGAGAGAGATTTTATTTTTTCCACACGCTCTTCCTACATTAGCGAGAGCATCTTCTTCGTTTGTACTCATCCCCGTGTTTGCATGCGGTAGCGCATGTGAGTGAAGAAAATGATTTGTTTATTCACCCTTCACAGATCGACTCATGAGTGAGCAGTTAAGAGCTCTCAAATTTACAGTAGCGAAAGCAGATAAATTCCTGACGCGTGCGCCCCAGTGAGCCGCTGGCGTAGGCTCTTCTGCTAATATAGGGGAGGCTTGTACAAACCGCACCGTTTAAGCAACATTGTGAATAACTGACGGAATGTTAGCTGAAATTTACGAATAAGTTATTTTCGTTGTAGATCAAATGTGATTTAAATTCAAAACGATGATTATTCATTATTTTTCAAACCTTTTCCAATTTGATCCCAAAACGACACCGGGGTAAAACGCCTGCTTAATTGCTCAATATGTACCCCAAAATTGGGGTAAAACGCATCACAACACTGGGATATGATGCACCACATTATTGGGATAGCATGCACTGCTTGTAAAAAGTAAAAACACTGCTGTAAAATGTTACTCATTAAATGTGTAAAGTTGAAACATATCGCCACGTCCTCTTTGCCCTGTTTAGTACTCAAGCAGCCATGGCTATAGAATAAAGACGTTGCGCAAAACGTTGTGATATGTTGTCAACTCCTCATTATATACACGCTTAGAAAAAAGTACCCAAAGGAGCAGTTAAGTGTGGGAAGCACGTTGGTTATAATTGTGTTTTTCTACCATTGGGTTCAAATTACTTACTTTTGGGTAGAATTTTACCAGAAGTAGGTTATTCATACCCAACGTTGGCTTCATACACTTAACCGCTCCACTAGGTTTTTTTTATTTCTAAGTGTGTAGACGTATGTATAACGCCACGGTGCGTTCTGCCCCAGTTTTAGTTGTGCTTGTTTTTGTCTAAGTATTTTGAAAATACGTGGAATTATAGTGAAGTTTTGATACTATTTTAGAAGTTTTGTGGTGTGCAATACATGTAAAGTGAATTTATTATAAACCATGGATATTAACACGTGGTAAAAGTTTATTTGATTAACTCTATTATTCACATATGAGGTACAGTCGGGACAATTTCTTCAATTTTTATCATATTTTGGTGTATTTAGTGCCTTGTTATACCACAAAATTATCAGTTATGCTGTTTTATTTAAGAATTGATAAAGTTTCATTCCATTAACGCTATACTTTGAATATTTTAGCATATTTATTGAGTGGGTCATTCTATCCCACCAGTACGTTTTGTACTGTTCTCCCCTACAGCAGTGATTGCAAATTCGCGTTGACGCTACCTAACAAAGGATGAAAGAAGAATGTTTCTTCCCGCTTTCTTTTTTCCGGACATTTTCTACAACTCCGATATTGTTTTCACTTTCTATCGCACCAGCGAATCACAGAAGGAACAATTGCGCATCCTCGCACAAGGGAAGGTCCATTAATTATGTCACGCTGTAAGGGGGAGGGGGTTTTGGAAACGTGACGATCCATACAAAAAATTTGAAGGTCCATACAAAAAACGTGACAAGGGGGGGAGGGGTGGTTGTAAAAGTCAATTTTTGCGTGACGTAATTAACGAACGTTCCCACAGTGCATGTGGCAGGATCGCAGGCGAGAGCACGGGTGAAGACAGGTGAGAGCACGTGAGAGCGGTTGTTTAAAAAAGAGAGTGGTTCACTCACTCCAAGCAATCCCATCACAGGTACACACTTTCACTCAATTTTTCACCGAATAAAAGCTCACTTCACTTTATCTGTGGTGAGTTATGGTTGTATCGTCTGTAAAGGTACAATTCTCACGCGCCAGCGTAACATTAGTGCGAAATGCCATCTCTGGTTGCATTCATGAAGAGCTTCGCTGAACGTCGTCTCTCCCGGCGCTCTATTACCAATCAGCCTTATTCTGCGTGGCGAGTGAGTCGAAACGACTCGCTCTCACATACGAAGTGACAATTGTCGCCTCGTGTGAGGTGACTCTCCGTGCAAATCAAATGGAGAGTCACCTCACACGAGGTACAGATAGAAACACAACAGTGCTTGCTACCATACTCTACAAACAGTTGAATGAAAAACGTAACGCTGAATGGAATATGAATGAAAGAGAAATGTAACTCAAAGAGAGTCTCTCAATTGCAGATTCGCCCTAATGAAAAAAAAACCCTAGAAATGTCACCTCGTATGTGAGAGCGAGTCTTCGCGACCCACACGCCGCGCAGAATAAGGCTGAATATTTCAAGTTGAGAGTGTTTGCGGGAACTTTAGTCAAGGACAGATTAGACACTGAATTCAACAGATTGACAGGCTGAAATTAAAGGGTTTGTCTAAGACTGGAATTTGCTCTTCATAGCAAGTATATTTGACCTAAAATGGTATTCAGGAGGAGTTATGGAAGCAGTGTAGTTAGTTTTTTTCTATTATAATCATGACATTTATTGGAAGTGTTGGTACGGGAATTTCCGTATTCGAGGGTAATTTCTGGAATGCTTGCGTGTTTGAAATGAGCTGTTGAAGTTGTGATTAAGTTGTCACCTCTAACTAACGAATAGATCTAAGTTTTCTCGTTGAGTTAAAAATACTAAAAAATTGTCGCAGGAAGGTTTGATCCATAATTCTCGTTCCAAGAACTAGAAACGAGATGAACGATAGTTTACCTTCAGAACTCCTCGCTATTTTTATTTCTCTATTTCTCTTGTCGTAACATAGCAGCGATATAGTAATGAACTAAGCGTCATTACTATATCGCTACTATGTTACGAAAAAATTTAATGATCTTTGAGACTCTCGTGATAAAAATCAAATGTTTTTAAGCTTTTTTGTTATAGGTATTTATTTATTTGTTTATTTCGAAAACCGATCGTGAGACTACATATTTACACTTAGTTCTATCTTCTTAAATATTGCTAAGAAATAAAATAATGCCTTAGGTTACCACGGGACATTGTCAATTGATTCACAATGCAGATTACAGAGAGCCATCATTCGGTTAATTGTTCCAAATTTCACATACGTTTATCCGAATGATATTTTAACGCAAACAAGTTCCGATTCCTCAAATGCCGCGAGGGGTGCAGAAATGGCAAATTCTCTTTGTTCTTTAAGAGTTTGAATGTCAATTAGCATACCTCGTGCTTCGTTAGGCGGAAGTGGAAATGTTGTCCAGCCTAATTTACGGAGAGCATAACGAAAGAAACTGTTTTTGAATTGATTCTAATCGTTCTTCATGTACTATAATTGTTATGTTTTTGTATTCTCCGTGCGTGGAGTAACGATTATGATGTAGAAGGAGATGTTCGCCCATCACCATGAGGCGCCAAGAGTGGACAGTAATGTTTTGCTAGAATGAAAGATATGAAGAGAAAGTGTTGAAAGTTCCGTCAGTGTACGGTAGGTTGGAAATTGAACAGATGTATTGAAAATTGAGCGAAATGGCATGGGTACAGTACGTCACTTTTTGCCTTTTTGCCTTTTTGTTGAGGTGGCGGATTCGTCCGTGCCTCGACCTACCCCGCAGTGGGATGTTAGGCAAAGGGTGGCGGCCTTGGTTCAAGTACTACTGTACCCATGCCCTGGACTTTCAACACATTCTCTTCATATCTTTCATTCTAGCAAAACATTAATGTCCACTCTTGGTGCCTCATGGTGATGAGCGAACATCTACTTTTCCGTTCTTCATGTGTTTTCATAAAAGGAGACCATATGGCACTACAATACTCTAGAATAGACCTGACATATGCAACATTGTACGACATTGATCGTATATGGGTCATGACAATTTTGACCAAAACGTTTAATAAAACCTAGCATACACAGATAAAAAGAAACATTGAATTTTCTTCGTTATCTAATGCACATAAAGGGAATGCTAGATTTGATAGAAAATACTGGGATATATCGTGTAAATTAAAGCACGATATCGCCTAAATCGCGTCTATTGTATGAAAGAATTCCAAAACTTGCAAACAATATCGTTGTTTACGCTTGCTTTGTTTTAGAATTAAACGAGGGGAAATTCTACGCGCCTGTTAAAATTCATTATTTTTTCTGTGTATTGGTTGCTTTATGGGTAATTGTGTTGTAATGGTCGATAAAATTAAGCTTAGAATCTACAATAACACCTAAATCTCTGACTCTCTCGCATTTTTTCTACAATTTCAGTTCCTAAAGAACAGATCCAACAATCATCGGTGTTGAATAGAGCTCGTTCAAGCAAATTTGGAGGTAGCTATTCAGCTATTTCTTCTAGAAAGCTGAATAGCTTCTCCAAATTTGTTTGAACAAGCTCTAATTCAACACCGATGTTTGTTGGGATATTTGTGTGTATTTCGTTTTTTATCTGAGACTAATTAAGTTACATTTCTAACGTTTATTTCTAGTAAAGCTTTTTTTTTGCACCATGTGTCAAATAATAGTATTTCGTTTATAATAGTTACATTCACAGAAAAAATAGTCAATTTTAAAAAGCGCGTAAAATTTCTTCTCGTTTAATTTCAAGCTAAGGCGTTATCTGACCTCAATTCACATGAAATATCCCATTAATTTCTGCCAAATTCTAGTATTCCCTTTATGTGTATTAGATAAAGCATAAAATTCAATGTTTCATTTTATCTGTGTTATTTTCGTCATTCTTAATTTTCATAAATAGTTTCATATCGTCTGCATAGATGAGAATTTTGACCTGCTTATGAATGTAAGAAATATCATTGACAAACAAAATAAAAAGCAGTGATGTCCATATCCTCAGTGTGGTAAAGAGAGATTTAAATTTTTCCACACACTCTTCCTACCTCAACGAGAGCTCTTCTCTCTTGTGTATATTAACCCCCGCGTTTGCTCGCGGGTAGCGCATGCGAGTGTAAAAAAATGGTTTTCATTCACACTACACTCGATTGTTCTACACGGCCAGTTGTTCCTGAACTCAGTTTGAGTCGTTTTGACTCACTTTCGTCAAAAGTGGAGTCACTCAAATTTGAGTAAATGTTACCTGTATTGACAAGTCGGCGACTCAAATCAGATCAATGTTTTTGATTTGTCGGCTAGTCAATGCAAGTAACATTTACTCAAATTTGAGTGACACCACTTATTACGAAAGTGAGTCAAAAACGACTCAAAACTGAGT
Source organism: Aedes japonicus (assembly GCA_034211315.2). Taxonomy (NCBI): domain Eukaryota; kingdom Metazoa; phylum Arthropoda; class Insecta; order Diptera; family Culicidae; genus Aedes; species Aedes japonicus. Next base: position 9,180 of record JASCZW010012410.1, read on the forward strand.
TGAAACGGATGGCCGTGTGGCTAATATACAGCAGTGATTGCAAATTCGCTTTGGCGCTACATAGCAAAGGAAGAAAGAAGAATGTTTCTTCCCGCTTCCTTTTTTCGAACATTTTTTTTACAAATCCGACGTAGTTCTCACTATCAACCGCACCAGCGAATAACAGAAAGAGCACTGGCACACGAGAGCACGTGGGCGAAGACAGATAAGAGAACGTTAGAACGGTCATTTTGAAGAGAGAGTGATTCACTCACTCCAAGCCATCCCCTCACTAGCGCACACTGCCAGCCATTTCAACTCAGTTTTGAGTTATTTCTGACTCACTTTCTTCGAGTGAGATCACTCAAATTTGAGTAAATGTTACTTGCATTGACAAGTCGACAAAAAAAAAACAACCATCTGATTTGTGTAGATATTTTTGATTTATCGACAATGCAAGTAACATTTACTCAAATTTGAGTGATTCCACTTTTGACTAAAGTGAGTCAAAAACGACTCAAAACAGAGTTGAAACGGCTGGACGTGCACTTTCACTCTGTCTATTTACCACCGAATAAACTTGCACTTTGCATTATCTGCGGTGAGTTATGGTTAGATTCTCTGTGAAGGTACAAATCTCACGCGCTGGCGTAACATTAGTGCGAAATGCCATCTCTTTACGTTATTAAAAAGTAAAGGGCCTAGATGCGAGCCTTGAGGAACTCCCGATAATACATGAACAGGGTGTGAATTTTTCCCATTAAAACTGGCTACTTGTTGCCGCTTTATTAAATACAATAGTATCCATTTAAGAAATTTATCATCAAATCCTATCTTTCCTAACTTGTAGAGTAACAGAGGAATGTCAATACGGTCAAAGGCTTTGCTAAAATCAGTGTAAAGCGCTTCGACATGGTTGCCGTTGTCCATCGCGTTCAATGAATACGTTCACGAATTCTAACAAGTTTGTGGAAGTTGAGCGTCCTTTGTAAAATCCAAGGCTAGCGAATTTGTTATAACATTTTGTACTTGACTGAACAGTTTTCTATTGACGATAGCTTCGAAAAGCTTTGGGATGCTAGTCATAATAGCAATTCCACGGTAATTGCGAATATCGGATTTTTATCCTGATTTATAAATGGGTATTAGGTATGAGTTTTTCCATATTTTTGGGAACTGACCTGAATCAAGTGACAAATTGATGAGCCAATATAAAGGCGAAGTTAGTTCAAATGTAAGATTTTTCTTAAATGCTGGAGGGATTCCATCAGGTCCCGCACCTTTCGCAGCATTAAGATATTTCAAACCAGCAAGAATGTCATGAACATGTACCTGACTTACTCTAATGTCATTTGAAGATGCAGGAAAGAATGGAAAATAATCTAGATCGTGATCATCCTCTGAAAATGTCGTGTAAATTTCTTGGAAAAACTTTGCAAACATGTTACAAATCTCACCAGGGTCTTCAGTGCTTTTGTCATCAAGATGCATTTTTGAAGGAAAGTTGTTTGATTTTTATTTTGTTCTGACATACTTGAAAAGCTGTTTTAGGATTTGATTTCGGCTCTTTGTTCTGAAATTATACTCTTCAAATTCGGAATTGACTGCTGAATTAAGCTGATCACAGATATTCAGATAATTTTGCAGATTGACACTAGAGGTGTTTTTTTGTTGTAAATTTTGGAAGCAAAAGGTTACGATTTTTTAAATTAATGATATTCCTGTTGATCCATATTGGATATTTGGGCTTATATCTGCGTCTTTTTCTTTAAAGAGGTACGTTCTAATTAATTATTTCAAATAAAAACCTGTTGAAGATATCAACAGCGCTTTTGATGGTACTTAATTTCGTATGATTGATTGCCAGTTGATTGAATTTAGCTTAATTTTAATATTCTCGTAATTAGCTTTGTTGTATTCAAAAATCCCACTCGTGGGTCTAAGTTTTCACCTCGTCGACGGTGAATTGGCTTATCTCATGCTATAAACATGCATGTGAGACCAAGAATTTGACCAGTAGCGACATTATCACATATTCTAGTCATTTTTTCACTGCCACGTCGTAGAACGTTTATATAAAGGCACTCACATCAGGTGTGATACTAGCTGCAATTTACTCTTAGACTTTTTACTTTCAATCTAGGAAAAACGACTAAAAGTACACTTCATTTTCGTGGCAATTTATGTTGTTATTTATCCATTTGTTATATGGAATAAATAACCAAAATACCTGATTCGCTCATGGTATAATATCTGACTGTAATTGCGCCATTTTAGAAAAGGTGAATGTTTTGATCAGGGTAATTATCTGATTTCAACATGGAGCACATGGTCCCAGAAAAGTGTTGCTTAAAACTGACGATGACAAGCATGTATATTAGAAATAGGACGCGGAGAGCTCGCTTGGGAAACACCATTTGAAACAGTAGAATGGACCTTTCCATGGGATTTGCATCAATAGCAGTATTTGATGAGTGATATACAATATCATAGGATCATTGTTTTCGTATTACCTACTTGCAAGGCGGTCAGATTGAGTAGGAACATGAATCCTCCAAGCCAAACAGTAGATGAGTGGAAGGAGGAGCAAATTAAAGATAAATTCGCTAGATAGGAAACAGAATCGTCTATGCCTAGGTTTCATATTTGAAATATTTTTGGTTTTGAAATGGTAACAGATCCCAAGGTGAGAGTAGGCTAGGAATTTAGGATTCAGGCAACAACTTAAGACAGTAAATGTGCTAGAGTTATTAGAATTAGAGGTTCCGATTAAGTTTAATTAGGTACATTGATTCGAAATTTTCGGTCAAAGAAACGAAGAGTCGTTGTGAAAACATCAACATTTAGCTCACATACACTCTGCATGCCACTAAAATCTTCTTTCTCTTTTTTTATGCTACTAACTCTATGCTGGTGGTTTGCAATCACTATGGCTCCGAGTGGTCACAAAGTTCAAGCACCAAATCAGCCAGCCCCGGACGCGATCTAGGTAGCCGAGAATTGCGGTGAAATGGATCGATAAAAGTACGAAGGACCTTGTCAAAATTTAACGGTAATGTCACATTGTCCCCAACAACTGGAAGAAGAATACCTTAATTTTCAACGTCAGAAATGAAGTCCGCAGTGCGTTGATTGAAATCGTCATATACATGAACTTTGATCTCAGGGGACAGATCCGAGAGGATTTCTTCAGCAATTTGCATTTCTCCAAATCCTTTTCGACCCAAGAGTGACATCAATCGTCGGTTTTGATCTGGCAAATGCCAGATCTTGGGCCAGCTCTACGGATAAGCTTAGAGGTGGATCAACAGCATTGAAAGTGTGACCTGCTTCCACCGAAGTGGTCATTCTCAACTTAAAGACGACAGCAGTTTCACCTCGTCCATAATTCCCATAATAACATCCGACGGAAAATCACTAGACGCAGAAGCGATTGCCAATATATTACATTAATGTTGTTAAAAAAATACTGGTTTAGTATTTTCCAGGATGCTTTGAATTACCGTAAGCGTGTGAAAGCGTTAGAATAGAATAAGGAACAATGTTCGCCGAAAGATCAACACTTTTCAGTTGGAAATTCTTTGTATAGATTATCCAAATGGATTGAAAACAATAAGCAAAACAATTCCCTCAATTGCACCTGTCAAGTTGCTCCATTATTGAAAAACTTTGCGTTGATAAATCCTACCCCGATGGATTTCCCTTGCCGGTTCTCCTTCCCGATCGCCCGATTTCCCCCGGGTTCAATTCATTCTCATAGACAAAACTATTGCTTCCAGCCGAGGAGCTTTCGGAGCTCAGACTTTCGATCAACCGAATGGATTTTCTTTTCATTCGATGTTGTTTATTTTCTCTCTTTTTTTCGTGTAAAACAAACAGTTTTCATTCATTTCCGGTACCAGTCGAATGGAAAAGTTTTCACTTCATTTACATTGGATGCACCTGGCGGCAAATGGGAAGAGAAGAAGCCGATGCAGATGCATCCAAGCATCGTTTCTCATTTTTCGCGAATCCATTATCACAGCTCCTAGAGTTTTCCCTCACTTTTTGAACGTTCCGTGATGCCTGGGGTGGAGAGTGTTGAATATCAATTTCCTTTTTAATTATAACTATTTTGCTTCTTCTGCCTCCGTGGACGGTTGCCAAAAAAACCGAAGAACTATAGTCATCCGGGACCTTCTTGAGTTGGAGATGGTTGGGCTCGAAGCAGGCTTGTTCTGACGAATTTTCAGTGATGGAAAACCCAATTAAAGAATGACAAGAACAACGCAAAAAAACACAGTAGACCACGAATCAACAAATTTGATTTTCCAAACAACGAAATTTCCCTTTAAACAGCAAACACCAAAACCGACAGCTTCTGCCATCATCAACGTGAACCATTTTCCGAAACGACCCGTCAATCTGCGCTCGAAACCTCTCGTCCCGCCTAAATCGTGACGGGAGCGCAAGCACTCTGGACCGAACGCACATATTGCAACCTATTATAATGTTTTATGCCACTCGTTTATAACAATAAATATGTTGTTTGACACAGGGGGCCATATTCGCTCAGAGTGGACCATCAAATGCACGCACTCTCGTTTGCGAAAGCTGTTAAGGCATATATTCCCCCCTCCACCCTCTCAAATAGCAGTCATACGCACTGTCCGCATTGGGGAAGGTGCATGGTAGAACACATAAAATATAAATAAAAAAGCAAGCCATATCGGGAAGTTTTTTTTTCAGCGGGGCAAATGACAAGTGCACCCAACTAGTGCTATTACAACGGCAAGTGCTGGCCCGTGGTGGTGACATACTCGGAAATGCGATAGCATTGTTATGGTTAGGTATTTTGTTTGGATGGTTTTGGTGCTTGACGCAAGGTGCCATAAACAAACATTTATGAGCTTAGTGCAGTCCGGATCTAAAAAAAAAATAAGTGCTCGTGTGGCTACCCTAAGCACATTTCTTGTTATGGAATTCAGATAGGAGACCTGTATTCTTTTCAAGGAACCTGTAAAGTTGAATGATTTTGGCCTTTGGGTTCAATTCATCTTGTTGATTGCTTCTGATTGACAAATTAATAACAAGCTTACTAACTTATTTTGTTCACACCCAAAAGTTGGAAAAGCAAAACATACAGCAAAAAATTATAAATATTACATTTGATGTAAAATGCTTGAATATCAAAAATAGATGTAGCAATTGTTCTCTTTGATCAATTTCAAATTTGAATTTTAACAAGCGCGTAAAATTTTCTCTTGTTTAATTCCAACCAACCAAAGCCAGCGTAAACAACGAGATTGTTTACAATTTTTTATACGCCATGTTGGAATTCTTTTATACAATAGACGCAATTTAAGCGATAAAGAGAATGCAAGATTTGCAGAAAATAATGGGATATTTCATGTAAATTTAAGCCATATTACGACTGAATCTAGCCTGTTGTATGAAAGATTGCAAACATTGTTATATGGCGTGTTCGGGAGTAACCAACCCCCGAGCATCTTGACAGATGAGCTTAGTTTCACGTACCCATCTACAAATTGTAGATGGCTCTACCGTGCAAAAACAAAAGGGCCATCCATTCTTGATACTACCTCTTTTTAACTTTGGAATACGTGTTTTCGTTTCCTTTTGTGTGGATGTTCAAAACAGTGCCAGAACAAATTTTTAATAAGGCGTAATGTTTATGTGGCCATTCATTGCTCAATATGTAAATCATCATTACTTGAGAATGGAATTGAGAGAAAGTCAAACAAAGCGAGACAAAGAGAGAGAGAGAGAGAGAGAGAGAGAGAGAAAGAATGAAATGAAGAGAGAAGGGGTATAAAAAATAATGAAGAGAGATTATTTTTATTTACACGCTACACGTCTCGCAGCACCAAGCATAAAACTTGATGTTTTTTTAGCTAGTTTATGTTTGTTAGGTTCAATTGCGTTACCTTTACGAAGCCGATAATTCATTGTTGTTTTTGATGAAGTTTAAACTTTTAACTTCCTGTTTCAAGCACACAAGGATGAAAAAAAAATCCTATCCATCATGTGTGATTGCAAGAGAAACGAGAGATATTGTTACGCTCGCCTTCCATTGTGCTGAAGGTTACAGAGTGTCTCATATTGAAAAGTATAGATCATTGCACGATGGCGTCATCAATGAATTTTTGCAGTTCAGGGAGATTGTTTACGTGGACTTAGAATATTTCTGGTAAGGTCGGTTTGAGAATTTATGTTCTGAACTTATTACGATTGAAGTAAAATAGTCGAAAAACAGACACCATGACTTATTTAGACATCATTAATTTTTCCTTTAGCTTTTTTTTTCATTGAAATTTTCCTGAATTTAATTTTACAGAATTCGGCACATATAGAGAAACAAATCTAGGATTTTTTTCTAAAGGGCGAATCTAACAATGAGAGGCTCTCTCCTCTCTCGCTCTCTTTCATTTATTACAGCGCTATTATAAATCTTTTGAGGGATTCTTTAGTACAGATAGAAAAACAACAGTGCTGGCTACCATACTCTACAAATAGTTGAATGAAAAACGTAACGCTGAATGGAATATGCATGGAAGAGAAAGTAATCAAAGAGAGTCTCGCAATTGCAGATTCGCCCTAATGAAAAAAAAACCTAGAAATGTTCATTTTTATTAAAAGTAGAAATGTTTTTTTATTAAAAATAAAATATTAATTAAGTATGGAGGAATCTAAGTAAAGGCTAGTATGTAGCTCAAAAGTAATGTGCATTAGGATAGGACTAGTAATGGTCAAGAAATGCTTTTACTCTCCGAATTACTTACCTTGTATGCAGCTGAAAAGGAGGACAAACTTCGTAACGTTAGTAATGTCTGACCAGGTAATCTTAATGGTGCTGTCACTTTTCCTTGCGAAATAATATTCCTTTGGAATATTCCGCAAGAGAAACTGACGTTTCACCAATAATGAAGCAGTTATCAAAATTACTTCTTTAAAAATGGCAAAAATTACTTCAAGTCTTTACTTGTCAGCTGCATACTAGGCTTAAAGCTAAAGTAAGGGTAAACATCGTAATATCCAAAACTGCAATTGATCATAACTTTCTGGCTATTTTTAATCGGAATCGTCATTATTGTTTCAAATATTGGACATGAGCAAACTGTTTATTTAAAGATTAATAATCAAAATATGAAAGTTTTCGTTTAGAAAAATATGGCGACCGCGTTGCTTTAGTGGCTATCAATTTATTGAAATTTTGGTTAATAATACCGTCCTATATCGGGTGATCATAACTTCAATTTCAGTAAAAATACTGTTTTTACTCAAGTGCTTATTCAAGTGCTAAAAATTTCGGAGTTTTTATTATTACGGTTTTTAAATTTTTCAATATTTGGGTAGTAGTCTAAGTCTCGAGTGTGTCAATGCTCCAGTATATTCTCTGTGAAAAGGGTAAAAATATCAGCATTATATTCATCAAGTACGAATATGTGCTCCACAGCTTTGAAAATAACAGTCGATGTACGAAATACGTTCAATTCATAATTTGGTCTTGGTTTCATTTGATTTGACAGAACCAGTGAACCAAAATTATCGGGGTACATTGACTTTACTCTGGAGCTGTCAAGTTGTTACCGGGTTAGGAGTAACATCACCCTACCCTTGCTACGCCACTGCCGAACAAAGGGTTCTCTTCAACGATCATACTACCGATGCTCTCTCTCTACCACTTCGACCGATAGCGACAGCGATCATGGGTGATCGTTACCGGTGACGTCACAGCAGGGATCATCTGGTTACTAGAGAGTGGACGATCTGCTGTGCAATAGTCGTGTAAGCTCTGACTCTCGGGAAGGATGGAGTAGAGCCACAATCGATAATGTTCTGTGTTAATTGTGTGTGACGTAGAATATTGTGAAAATTTAACTATCTAAATAAAATGTATGTGGTGAGGAAGAGACTAAACGTATGTGCTGTGTAATAAATGGACGAATGTGTGATGTTGAATGTGGAAATGATTGGATGGAGCTCCTAAAGGAAACCTCAAACCAAACCAAAATACAGTCCACTTAAGGAGGAGCCCGGTATTTTCCACCTCACTGGCACTGCAAAGTAATTACCCCCCCCACCCTCAATCGATGTTGGTTAGGGTCCGGTAACCCATGAAAGATCTGCCCGGTAACCCATTAAAGATTGCAAACAATTTCGTAGTTTACGCCTCCTTTGGCTTGGAATTAAACGAGGGGAAATTTTACGTGCTTGTTAAAATTGATTTTTTGTGTGTGTAAATGATCAGGTAAAGATGAATCTTCATTGACTCAAGTTTTTCCAAGTTGATTTCTCATTCAGCTGTTATCCGCCATCCGTAAGCAAAAGGAACTGGATTGTGAATTTGAGGGGAACACACTTAGAAAATTTCCTGGAACTTTACATCTTATTAGATGCACTCAAACAAAGCGGCTAAAATGACTTTACGTGCTTCAAGTATTTTACATGAAGCATAAACTGAAATCTTATTTTTAAATTTTGTTCACAGCATCCAATTACACTTATTTTAATCGCAAGTGTTGAGTGAAGAAAACGAAGACCAGTGCATGTAGAAAACAGCAATTTGCTGATCAGAAGCAGCAAACGAATACAACCCTAGTTGCACACTTGTTGCTATTAAGTTGAGATAACATAAATATGACTTGCTAAGTCATAATCAAGTAACTACAGCTATTTATGATCGTAGTGTGCTACTTGGGAACGCCCATGCGCGTGAGAGGCTGCCATATAATTTCAGATGCATTCACGATTTTGCGCTTATATTTTCACGAGTGCATGAAATTAACTACGAATCAACGGACTTTCATAATCCTCTAAACAAATCACAAAGGTTGAACAGAGCCGCAAAAGAATTTTGACTATGTGCTGATTACTCTAAAAATTTTGGGTTATATTTGCATGCAGAACCAACTCTTTTCTCTGCGTGTACAGGACTATGGTCATGGTTACAGGAACTATTCTGACATTATAGTGAATATGGAATCTATTTTGAACTAGCTGATCCCGGTGCGAGCGTTGCTACGCCTGCAACTAAATAAATGAACATCACATACGCTGAACATCACTGACGCTTTTTTTAATGAGTTTTTTTGAGTAATAAGGAGTTCAAACTTCTATCAGAACATTCTTCTTGCCCAGACAATACACAGTTTGTGGCTTAGTTACCTGGATAATTCTCAGGATTGGGGTTTGAATTCACCATGAAACATTTCTTGCATTCAAAAACTCGCATACCATTTTCGATTTCATTTGCTTGTCTTAAATTGCCACAAAAGCATTTCTTGCCTTCAAAAACTCACCCATACCAATTTTGGTTCCATTTGCTTGATTAGTTCTAGAGTTATGCAGGAATTTGTTTTTAATTTGCATGGGATCCCACCCTTTCTAGAAGCGGAGGGCTCTCGAACTATCATAAGATGCTTTCCCGGACCCAAAAACCAGTGAATACAAATTTGCAAAGAAGTAGGTATAGTTCTCATGTTTGGTTGAAATTTGTTTCATTTGTATAAGAGCCACCCTTTTTAGAGGGAGGAGGGGCTTTGAACCACCATAAAAACATTTCATGCCTTAAAAACCTCGTCCATTCCAAATTTGGTTCCATTTGCTTGATTATTTCTCGAGTTATGCAGAAATTTGGGTTCCATTTGTTTGAGAGCACCCCTCCCCCTTCCTCCTCATATAGACGGAAGAGTCTCAAATCACCATAGAAACATTTCCCTCCTTCAAAAACTTCCACATGCGAAATTTGGTTCCATTTCTCTTATTAGTTCTCGAGTTATGCAAGGATTTGCGTTTCATTTGAATAGGTTCCCCCTTTCCAGAAAGGGGAGGGGTCTCAAATCAACATAGAACAATTTTTGTCTTCAAAAACCACCACATACAAAATTTGGTTCCATTTGCTTGATTAGTTCTCTGAGTCATGCAGAATAGTGTATTTCATTTGTATCGGAGCCCTCTCCCCCCCCCCCCCCCGCTCTTTTAGGATGGGAAGGGGTCTCAAACCAACATAGAAACATTTTTTGTCTTAAAAAACGACCACATGCTAAATTTTGTTCCGTTTGCTATGATTAGTTCCCGAGTTATGCAGAATATTGTGTTTTATTTGTATGGGAGCCCCCTTTATGACGGGAGGGTTCTCAAGCTACCATGAAAACCTCTTTTGCCTTCAAAAACTCACACATGCTAAATTTGGTTTCTTTTGCTTGATTAGTTCTCGAGTTGTGTAGAAATTTGTGTTTCATTTGTATGGGAGCCCCCTTCCAGAGGAGGGAGGGTCTCTATCTATCTTAAAATCGTTCTCCGGCCCCAAAAACTCTGCATACAAATTTTCATGCCAAACGGTTCCTCCGCTCGCGAGTTAAATCGTGACAAAGGAAACCCCAACTCATTTTTATTATATAGATGGTCATGAATAATCATGTTCAAGATTATAGTTGGTTGAAAACCATTATTTTGCCCTAGTCTTCCTTATCCCCAATAATGGTAAAATTGACTATCAAACTTTTCTTTGCGTGAGCAAAAAATACTCATAAATAGAGTATATTAGTTTCACCGTGGATACACGGTAGACAGAATTGAGCAAATTGAAGGGTAAAATATATTTTGCTTACCTTTTTTATCACCAGATGGTTCTGTTGGCAGTGCTACACGGGTCGCCTAACATGTGTGTATGGAAAAAGGAAGTGACTTATATTGTTAACATAGTATATTTGGTTATATTCTACTTTTCTACATTATACCACAGAGAACAGACATCCAAGTCAAATTCAAAAACTGTGTAAGAAATTTAACGGCAATTTCATAATCGTAATGAACTGGCAATAGCGTGGCGGCGCTGGCATCGCCACCCATTGACCAGCTTGAAATCTTATTCATCAACTTAATTTTTTTGGCAGTTCAGTTCTTTCACCGCACGGTCAACGAATCTTACCCATGTTCGATTAAAAATCGCAAGTGGCAACAGCCCGAGAGATGGCAATAGTGTTTTAATGTATTTTAATTTGAATCCTTACACAAGTTTTTTTGAGAAATAAATTCTAGTAGTGATTATACCTTGCTCATGCACAACGTTTTACCAATACGAATCTTGTGTGAACTTCAAACATAGACTAACTCTAAGACTAGTAGGTCCCGAACAAAAACGATTTTTTTCTTGGCTCAGTCAGTACTAGCACATCGGTCCCAAGCTTAATAATGCGCCCCTAATAATGAACTCACACGAACACACTCTCAAATATTCTGTCAAAATAACACAGCAAATCAAAACAAAGGCACAAATATGTATAGCAATGTGCTGGCTTCAAGGTGTACTTCGGACCAAGGGGTACTACAATAGTGATCCAATTTCAAATCGCTAGTTGCATATTGATTGTTGCTACAAACCTGTTTACAAAAACATGTTTGATTAGGCAAACCATGGTATTAATAAACACAGCAAAAATAATGAAAATTACGTGTGATATCAATCGTTTCAATGGTAAAAAAAAATTAATGTATTCCATCGCTTTATTGATTTTCAAATAAATAATCATACCTACCTGGAGATTTGAAAAACGTGTATTTTCATTGGAACATACATTAGGGAACGTCCATTAATTACGTCACACAAAAAGTGACTTTCACCCCCCCCCCCTCTTGTCACATTTTTTGTATGGACCTACACATTTTTTTTGTATGGATCGTCACGTTTTCCCATCCTCCCCCCTTCCCCCCTACCACGTGACATAATTAATGGACCTTCACTTACACAGTGGTCCAGAATGTGAATTTGGCTTGAAAGATACATTTTAACTTTTGATTGACACACGATAACAACGATTTCAGCTCACTTAAAATTGTATCTATTACTGTTCTAGAATCAATGCTAAGACAACTACAACTGCATAAAAATTAGAAATAACAAAGTAAGAGCAAAATAACTGATTTTTATTGGGACACCCTATGCTACGTAGGAAAAATTGCTCTAATTCGGTAATTTCAAAAGCTACAGAAAAATTTACTCCATCAAAGTTGCTTAAAATTGTCTCATCTACACGTTTTTTAAAAGAATATATACCTTTATTTCTGCTAATAAAAAAGTAAGATTTTCGATTTTTCTGCAAACAAGGACCACCCTTGTTTTCATTCAAAAGATGGGCCTCATTATTAGAAACAACTTTTTAGAAGACAATTCCAAAACTCCAAGCTCAGGCTTAAAATGTATCTTTCAAGCTAAATTCGCATTCTGGACCACTGTGCATTAGTACACGTAGCAAAAATAATAGATTTACCTAAACATGTTTAACAATGCACATTCATATGAATTTATATGATCGTGGAAACATAAACCAATTGTTTCGAATAAGCTCCCATGAGCGGAGGCCAAAAGAGGATATTTTTGAAGCCGTTTATAGTTGGTAACAAGTGAATAGTAAATGAAGTAACAATTGTCGAATCGTGTGAAGCAAATTTTATTGCTGTTTCAAATTTGTTCCAAATTCCCCAGAACTTCGCCCAGTAGACAAATTCTGGGTGATTTTAAAGGACAACCTTCGGAAAACAGGGAATTATTATTTTTTTCTGTGTACATAAACGACAAGGATTACAAGAAAGAGTGGATGAAAGTGTGTAAGAAAGCTGGCGCAAGAGTTGCAGATGATTTAAAGAGTACACAACTCAAAAAAATAGTATGAATTACTGTTCAATATCATGCACATAAATCGAGCGTCACAAAACTTACAATTTAACATTATGAATCGTGTAAACTTCTGGAACATTCCATAAATTATCGATAATGTTGTATGTAAAAGCCCGTCTTGGATAAAACTATTTCATGCAAGCTGCTGCTTCGTGTGGAATGAAATACACAATCTTACATGGTCTAATATTTACATCAAAATGAAAATTCAGATTTTTTTTTGTGTACAGTTTAGTCCAAGGTGCGGGCATTTAGCCTAGATTTAGCCTAGAACATAGATCTCATGTATTTATTTAATCCCTGAGAGTTTAAGAAACATCCGGCTTAAAATAAATTTTTGCTGATCATTTTTGTATGTTGCATTTTTTTCGAGTATAATTTTTACTATTTCATTACTTATTAGTTATTAGTGTACGAATTTGATTTAACATATTATGAAAATATTACAATTAATTTGCCCACATCCTAGGACTTGTTATGATGATGAACTCAATTTTAGTAGAGGTAGTAAATATTTTGGTATCCTACGTTTATTTGTTTTTTCCTGTCATTTTGGCTGTTCATTTGTTATGAATTCGGTCTAAGCCATTGCTTGGGTAAGCGGTGCCGTGATAGTCTAACGAATATTTTTTCGAGCAATCTGTGCATTGCCAGTCACTCACGCCCACTTGAATGGCTTTTCTGTTTAATAAAATGCGTTGTGGATCAAGATTTCCAAAGGTACTTTTCCCGAATCAAGCGGGTTTCACAAGACATGAATACACAAAATTCAATACGTGGCGCATCTGTTTTTAACCAAAAATGTTTTTTGGATGATTCAGACAGGTACTTGACGCCTCCCAATGCATCACCATAGCGCTCAACTGCCCTGTTGCTATTTATTCCCCGCTTGCCAAACTCATCCATTCCATTCTCGACGGATTCATAATGTACTATAGTCCAATTTTTGCCCTACCTGCATATTGTTGGAAAATGTAAAGCGGATTAATGTTTTAAAATTTTCGAAAAGCGGATTACCATCATACAGTGTAACGCTTAATAACTCATAATCTTTATGTATGAATTCAGGACACAGACTTCCCAGGCATGGTTTGCAATCAAGTCAACATCCGGAGAGAAGAACAATAGCGCCGAAAGAAGTTCATTAGAAATTGTGCCGCTTTCGAGGTCATCTTCCCTTTCCCATGAGTTTCGTGGATCGTAAAGTTGAATCTCCGTAGAAATAATCTAAACAGCTTTCTCCACTTATTCTGAGCTTAATGCGCGCTCGAGAAGACGTGGAAAGCAAACGGAAGCTAGCAAATTTCAAATGCGAATGCTTAATCCTCAACGACTGCCAGCCGGTAACAACAGTCCTCCTCGATTTAGTTGGCAGGATGAAGGAAACGAGAAAAGCTTCGAGGGAAGAGGAAAATAAACCCTCCGCCTGCACTAATTGCAGTTGATTTTTCTCTCCCTCCCACTGCTGAAGTGCAACGTTGCTGCTGTAGAGCGCTAGATCGAGATTCGTTTTCGATCTGCCGGATTATGGAACCGCAACTTTTTGCCTCAAGTTAGTGGTCTTCCTGGGTGGGATTGAAAATCGTGCGAAACATGGCAAAGTGGACCGGTCGGTGTGGGTAATTAAAGATTAGCAACATTCTCACTTCGATCTGTTGGAAATGCATTCTAAACGGGTGGCGGCGCAACTGGATCGGCAACGCGTCACATGATTATAAGACATGACAATTTTCAAGGTTGTTTTGTTTGTTTCTTTCTTGAGTTGTCGTAAATTTTTTTTTAGTTTTCATCTATATGTAGATTTTTTGTAGAAATGTTTCAATTTCGATGCTTACGCTTGCAATTGCTGGCAAATTTTACGCTTTTGTAAAATTTGTTTTTGTGTGTCATTTCTGTTTTGTATACTTGTAGCTCATAATGACAAGAGCACCGCCATGCAGATTTTTTCAAAGTCGAACCATTTCTTCAACGCAACTCTTAAAGCGTAGCTTAACGCCAACCGAGCCCTCCCATATATGGGCAATCGTTTCCTTGTCAGTCGTTTCTCATGCAGTAAATCCATTAACAAGTTTGCCTTGCTTGCACCTCCTCACGGAAAGCAGAAACAATCTCGTCCGTCAAGGAGCAAGAGAAAGAGATCGCGAGCGGCACCGGCTTCAAAGTCCTCTTTCTGCTGAAAACAATAAGCTTGAAATGCTAAAGAAGAAGAAGAAGAAGAAGAAGGGGAGGAGAAGAAGAAGAAGGTTTTTGTCATGCAATATTGAATGATATTTTTGTTTTCACTTTGAAGTTAGACCAGTAATTAACAAATATGCATTTATGTACAGGGTGCGGCAGAAAATAATGCGAAAATGTTCAAACTTGAGTATTGGGTTAATTCGTGTGCTAGTGACTAATTTCTGTCGAAAGTGTATTTGTTCATGATAACTTTCAAGTTATGCATCCAAACATTCTATTTGTTTTATTGCAAATACGTCAATATGTTCGCGAAAGAAGTGATCACCAGTTTGTTGCTCGCCAAGAAGAAGCCGAAAGAGATTACCAAGGTGGTAGGGTGCCATTTGGCAACATTTTACCGCATAAAAAAGTCCATGCAGGATGGTCTTAAGCAGCGGAAGCTCTGAAGCGGACGTCCGCGCTTTGCACGCACGCCGAACGTGATCCAAAATGGTCCGTGCAAAAATTTCTCGCAACCCGGTGCGTTCCATAAGAAAACTTGCAAAGGAAGCCAATATTTCAGAAAAATCAATGCGGAGAATCATCAAAGAAGACCTACAAGCATCTTCCAGAGCCAGAGTAAAACGCCACTTGATTGCGGATCGGGTCAAGGAACTACGAGTGACTCGCTCCAAACGATTGCTTTCCTTGTTGAAGAAGGAAAACATGATAATCCTGTTCTCCGACGAAAAGCTTTTCAGCATCGATGCTGTGGGTTTTAAAATGCCGCCTGTTTGCATTGATGCTGGAGTTAAAATCAATACCGAAGTGTATAAAGGACCAAATGCTTCCCTGAGTGAAGGCCAACTTCTCCAAGGACCAAAACGTTGTCCTACAGCAGGATGGAGCGCCGTGTCACACGTCCAATCGAACCCAACAATGGTTGAACAATAACATGAAGTTTTGTCCGAAGGATTTGTGCCTCCCTAGCAGTCCAGATCTTAATCCGTTGGATTATTCGATTTGGGCATATGTTGAAACACGAGTCTGCAAAACATCACACCCTTGTATGAAAACCCTGAAGTCAACCATAACACGCACATGGCAGTCAATGTCGGAGAACTACGTCCGAAAGGCATACTCTGGCTTCCGGCGTCGTCTTGAGAATGTTATTAATAAAAATGGAGGACACATTGAATAAATTTGTTTAAAGTACTTCATAAAGATAATTGCACTCAAAAATGTTGATATTATTGCTTGGATTAGTTGAAAATGGGATTTGAAAGAAATAGAACAAATTTTCGCATTATTTTCTGCCGCACCCTGTAACATGCACGTTTCCAACTCACACATTCGAGAAGTTATTTCAGTTTTGTTTTTATTATGAAATATTGAAGATCACAGTTGCCAATAACTTCTTTAATACAACATTACAGCACTTAAAAATTGAGCACAATGAAACGGGAGTGTTTTAAAACTTAAGTGTAACCAACCAACTTTTATAGTATATTAAGGCAATGCTTAACACTGGTAGACACTTGTTTATTTGTTTCAAATTAAAGTAATCACACTATAGTATTTTTTGATATTGTAATTTCTATATTTTTTTGAACCAGATCTTTGATAAAAATACATCAGTAAGAGCTTTACTTGCAAAAAAAAAATCATTTTCTATTAAACAAAACCTAGTGTCAAAAAAGTGCCCACCTCTTACATCGGTATGATTTCGACAAGATTCCACAGCAAGACCCTTCGATTGTTCATGTCATGTCATGATCGCATTCGCATTTGATTCAGTTGAAAAAATAGTTATGTCGAAAGCAATTCCCTTGTGTACCTAAAAATTGATGGTTCGTTAAAAATGGTGAATCGCATTGGCTTTCTCTAGCTAGTACAACATCTGCAATGCGGTGTTGTACTGATGGCAAGAACTGATGAAAACCATGGAAAAAATCTGTAACTTTTGTCGCTTTTTAGCGAAGCTGTAAACAAGGCCATTGTCGCTTTGAAATTATCTGGGGAATCGAACGAAACTGGTTTATATCACCGCCCGAATATGTTTGTGGGGTTAAAGAGCTTATTTTACCCCACTTCTCCTAATATTCTTGAATAATTTATAGACATTTTTGAACGGAGAGGCTCAAGATCAACAAAATAGTGCTAATCCCATGTTAAATTTCCTGAAAAATTGCATTGAAGTAGTTTCAACTACCGCACGGTTCTGTTAACGATGATATGGCTGGTTTTACCCAAGTTTCCCTTGTATTCTTGAATATTTTATAGATATCTTTGCTCGGAGTAGCTCAACATCAAACAAATAGGTTTAGTCCAATGTAATTTTTTTTGTAAAATCGAATAGAAGTTGTTTCATCTACTGCACGGCTCTTTGAGCAAAGATATGTCTGATTTTACCCCACTCTCCCTTGTATCCTTCAATAGTTTATAGATATCTTTGCTCGGAGTGGCTCAAGATCAACCAAATAAGACTAGTCCTATGTGAAATTTCCTGAAAAATCGAAAAGAGGTTGTTTCAACCACCGCAAGGCTCTTTGAACAAGGATATGCCTGATTCCACCCCAGCTTAACCCCTATTGTTGAATTATTTATATTATCTCAGTTATCCTTAATCGAAGTAGCTAAAGACTGACTAGTCTCGTGTGAGACATAAAAAGCCACGGTATATTGTAAGTTGCATGATTTCAAATATTCTTGAGTTGACAATTTTCGGCTTTTTTTAGCGTAGGTGCCACAATTGTGCTTATTAGTTATGCACACTTAGAAATTATGACTTCTACACGAGACGATATTCATGTTTATAAAAATTCGGGGGATGTAAAAAAAAGATTTCGTGTAAAATTGTGACTCCTGAAACTGACACATACGCAATTCGACGAAAGATGTTCGATTTAATTTCTTTTCTCATCTCTTTCACCTCATTCTAATGTGATAAAGGACGCTTGCATGTGTCGGTCTCAGAGGACAGAAATTTACATGGCATTTTGGTAGTGTGCGCTTAATTTTAAAAATAGTCGTGCTTAACATGGTACTGCTCATTATTTACTAAAACGTGGTCTTTTCTCATATCTGTGAGCCGACACGAAAAAAATCCACGCAAATAATTCGCGCGCAGGAGTCTAAATGGGTGGAATCACCACAACAAGAGTACCACATGAAATTCTCCGTTTTGTTACGATGTCTGCTTTTTACGATTCAATCACTGTAACGTATGGAAAACGTAGTAGTCCACACGTTTCAAAACTAACTCTGAACATAGCCTGCTGTACTTATTTAGCATCTTGTCCAAAGCTTAGATAAGATCTGAAAACTGCAACCGTCTTGCTTTGTCACCGGAGACAACAAATGACTTCTTCTTCTCCTTCTAGGCGTTGCATTTTGCAATTAGCTTATTTTGGGCTCTCAACTTCTAGATGCTCGTACCGCCTAAGCTATCTGACTAGCTGTCTTTATTTATCCCTCTGCCAGGGGTTTTGACCACAATATGGTATCTTTTTAAAAAAATAAACGTGATTTCAGGTATAAAGCTGAATCAATTCAGAATTGTTGTGTTAAAACGAAATTTAGCTGAAATTTATTTCAGAAACTGGATTAAAGAAAACGATGAGTTAAAGTTCAGTCTCGATGCGTGGATTCAAACATTCAATGGTCATTGGGGAGAACCTCGGAGTCAAACAAGGTTTGTGGAAAGAAAAGCAGAATGGCTGGATTCTCAGTTTGAGTTGAGTTCGCCGATACATGTAATAGTAATAATTCATTACATTCATACAATGCAGCAATTTAACATTGGACTTATTGCATGTTTTCGACAACTCAAATAATAGTTTTTCACACATACTGCTTCGGGGTTGTTGAAACTCTGTGACATTGTGAGGGATTGTTGCAAATAAGCTCAAAACGTAAAAATTCGTTAAGTTTCAAATTTTTAAAGAAGAGACAATTTTAAAACATTTTTTTCAATCAATCATTTGAATAATCTAAAGTATGTGGAAAAAAATATTTTTTATCTCAAATTTGTTATGGTTAGACTAACATTGACCCTAATTTTCAAGCTCAGTGAGAGAAGAAACGCTATGTTCAATTAAATTTTCATTTTTGCTAATCCAATCTGCTAATTCTAAAGAAATATTGAAAATAAATATAAAAGCTTTATTGAAGAGAACAACACTTTTTGTGTAAATCAAAGTATTCGCGATCAATGAAATTCGATATTCTAGAAAATATTACATTGAACTATCATTATTTTGTTGATCTTGAGTAAAGATAACCATAACTATAAGATTATTACAGTTATAAGATAACTATAAACTATTAATTATTCAAGAATATAAGCGGAAGTGAGGTAAAATCAGCTAAAGATTTGTTTATAGAGTCGTGCGGTAGATAAAACCACCTCTATTCGATTCTTCAGAAAGTTTCACATAGGACTAGCCCTATTTTGTTGATCTTGAGTGACTCCGAGCACAGATATCTATAAACTATTCAAGAATACAAGAGGAAGTGGGGTAAAATCAGCCATATCTTCGTTCAGTTAGCCGTGCAGTAGTTGAAACAGCTTC
>JASCZW010012411.1:0-28566 GCA_034211315.2 Aedes japonicus
CTTCATGAGCCTATATTTCAAAATGTTTTTTTATCATAAGTTTTAATAGTTTTAATCCAATAGATTCACTTTCATGTATTTAAAAGGTCTTCCGATCAAAATTTGGCTAAACAGTAATGCGTGTGAGTCGATCAAAGTTTTTATTATTAAGTCAAATTCTTTCTCTTTTCAACTTCAGTTAATACAAAATACCGAGACAAATATTCAACTAAGCTTCCTTTTTACCGAATGCGAGTTGCCGGGTCTTTCGTTCAACACCTGCCATAGGATTTTTACTAGATCTCCTTGCTTACTTTATTCGCCGCAGAACGCCAGTTTGCCTTGAACTGTTTCTCGCCCCCAACAGCTTTTTGAGTCTTCTTAAGGTTCCGCTTGACGATGGCCCAATATTGTTCGATTGGACGGAGCAAATGTCTGTGATAAAAATTTCAAATGTCTGGGAATGTCTATAATAGTCTGTAATTTTTTTTTAGGAAATTATGCTTGTTTCAACGAAAAAACGTAATAAGAGAGCGAGTGATGTCATTATCGCAATTTGTGTGATTATGTAAACATGTCTGCATCTATTTCTTGGATTTTATGCAACCTTACACTATTGTTTCATATTTTTAAAGTGACACTGAAGCTTGAAGCATTCGCATAGATGACACAATTTTCTATAGTTTTTTTTCCCTGTCACGCTCTTTCCAGTTTTGTATTTTAAAACCGAAATTTAATTTTCATTTGATGAATTCAACAGACTTTTTTGTTTATCCAACAATAACCATTAATGGTGTGAACCATATTTTAATATGATGTCATCATCACTCATGATCCTCAATATCATTATGGTCATATGAATGATGTTTGTTTTAACTGTTTCTTCGGTTAGTCAGTAATTATCTCTTAAATTTCTCTGATCTTCTGCAAGGCTCCTTGCTTTATTCTGGAAAGTTTCCTCCTGAACTTCAGGCAAAATTCCTCATGAACTTCTTAGCAGTCAGTCCTTATTTTCTTCGAAATTCACATTTTAGAACCCAACCTTACCTTCCAGAAACACTTGGTAATTTTTTTCCTGAACATAGTTACTTTCTAAACTTCTGATAAGTCCTATTCTGAACTACGAGGAAAGTTTCTGCAAAACTTTGAGAAAATACTCTCCACAATTTCTTGAAAAATCTTCTTAAGTTGTTAGAAGTTTCTTTCTGCTGCACTTCATTCTGAAACTTCTGAGAAGTTCTTTTCCAGAACTGCCGAAATAATCTCTTCTGAACTTCAGGAGGATTCTCTGAACTTCGGGAAGTATGTTCCTGGATTCCGAGAAACTCCTGCTTGAACTACTAGAAAGATTCCCTATTCTTCTGGAAAGTTTCTTCCTGATTTTATCAGAAGAATCTACCATAACTTCTGGGCGAAGTTCTCATTCTGAAATGCTGGAATGTTCGATTCGGAACTTCAGGGAAGCTCTCTAGAATTTCTGGGTAGTTCCAACTAAACTTTTGGTTTCTTTGCAACTTCTGATAAGTCCTTTGTGAACTTCTGAGGAGTTCTTTACTGATTTTTTTTTTGAAAAATTGACCCTAAAAATACACTCTCTGGTAAGTTTCTTCCTGAAATTCGGGGAAGTGTTTTCCTGAGCTTATTCTTTTCAAACTTCTGATTGGACCCATCTGGAACTGCGAGGACAATTTTTAGGAAAATTGCCTTAAATTTGTTCTTGAAGATTCTTCCTGGACTTCTGAGAAGTTTTCTTCTGAACTTTTGGGAAGTTTTCTCCAGCACTTTGGGAAAGTGTGTTCCGAAACTATTGGGAAATGCTCAGAGAAAGTTTCATTTTTTTCTCTCTAAAGAATTTTGAGAAATCCTTATTCTGAAATGCAGAATGTTCTCCTCTGAGCTTTGGAAAAGCTGCCAAGCACTACTAGGAAGTTCCAACTAACCTTTTGAGAAGTTTCTTCCGGAACTTCTGGGAAGTTATTTCCTAAACTTGGGAGAAAGTTTTATCCTCAACATCTACGACGCATCGTCCAGAGAATTTTTTTTCCTGATTTTTTGAGAAATTATGGTTAGCTCCCGTCTGAAATTTGGGGAAGTTTTTTTTTCTGAACCTCCGGGAAGTTCAATCTTGAATTTTTGGAAAGGACTCCAAAACCTATGAAAAATTCCAAACTTCGGAGAAGTCCTCTCCCCTAAACTAGTTCTTAAAGCTCTGATAAGTCCTCTCGTGATTCTTGAGGAAGTTCTGTCTTGAAATTCTGGTAAGTATGATCTTGAACTACGGTAATGAATTTTTGAAGGTTCTTCTTGCATACTTGCTCCCAATACTTTCGAGAAGTTTCTACCTGACTATAGGGGAAGTTTTTTTTTCAAGGAAGTCTCTAAATTTCTCAAATATGATTTGTATTGTTGTGAACCTTGATTTTCGTTGTGACTCAATAGCAAAGGACCAATATTATCAACGCTTTGACAGTATTTTTTCGCATGGGTTTGAACACGCGTGGGATTGAGCACCACCATAAGTAGGGACTCCATGTTACCTTCGGAAAGGGCCTATACGATACTTATCCTCGGGCCCATTGTGTCTCCAACTGGCTCACCGCTTTCGTTTCTTTTGGGATTTCTACTTTAAATGATACCTACGATATTTTAGAATATTTCAACAAAGCTTCTTACCGTATCTACTATGCTGTTCAGATCCCAGTACGTTTTAAATTCATACTTCAGAGAATACCTTTATTTGAAATTTAAAAACTATTTCAAATGTCTGCAAAAGTCTGCAACATAAATAAATGTCTCCTAAATGTCTGCATCGTTAAAAAAGTCTGCAATAAAAATGAAAAGTCTGCAAATTTACAGACATGTCTGTGAATATAGAGCTCTAGCGTGTTGGGAGAGTTCTTGTCCTTGGGCACCACTTGAACGTTGTTGGCAGCATACCACTCCATGGCCTTTTTTCCGTAATGGCAAGATGCCAAATCCAGCCAAAATAGAACGGAACAATTGTGTTGCTTCAGGAAAGGCAGTAGACGTTTTTGTAGGCACTCGCTCAGATAAATTTCCTGGTTGACGGTTCCGGTCGCAATGTAAACGTTGCTCTTCAAGCCACAGGTACAGATGGCCTGCCACCCCTGATATTTCTTCGCGAACTTTGACAGTTTAATGTGCTTGAAAATATCTGCCCCCTATCCCCGTCCGGTTGCCGTATGAAATTCCTGTCCAGGAAGCTGTTTAAAGTCTGCCTTGACGTATCATCATCCTGTACCAGGCAATCAAACTTCGACAGCATCGTCGTGTACAACTTTCGTGATCGTGCTTTGGCAGATGTGTTTTGAATCCTAGAGGGTTTGAGCTGTTTAGTGGAATACCTGTAACTAGAAATTAGAAGAAAAATTAGCATTTTCCATTTAATTCCAACTACCTTTGCTTATCTTCGACAGATACGCGTATTTCATCTACAATGTGCAGACTTCTTCAGTGTCTCGTACTACTAACTCGACTTTTTTTTCGACGTGTTTTGTTTATCGTCGTGTTTGGAGTCACCATTTTCTTGTAAGCCGACAGCCCAGCTCGTTTTTTAGCTCTATCCACGGTTGAAAGCGCCACTCTCAGTTTCCTTGCGACATCTCGGACGGAGAGGTTGGGGTTCCCCTTGAAACAGCGGGCAACTTTTTTTTGTCGTCACTGTGGCCTCCAGCTTTCGATTTCCTCCCGATTCAGCTTCCCTGGCTGTCGACAAACGTTCACCGATCACTTTCAATACATTGGTAACAGTTCATTTAGCCAGCAACAATTTCACCTACTTGGCGTGAGAGTAGTTTGGATTTTCGTTATGCACGTGTATAATTTTGATGCGTCGTTTCTTTTCCTTCGACGACATGTTTGATAACTGAAGTGCTAATCTCAAAATCAAAATAAAAGCATGATGCTTAATGCATCAAAATGAAGGTTGTGCAAATTTCTTTAATGCACGATGAAAGGAAATGCGTCAAGTTCATGTCTACCAAATTTTGATCGTAACACCCTTTAGTATACTTCTGGTCATGTTTAATTTTTGCAGCGTATTTTGTTTTTTTAAGTCTTGTCTTATTCGTCCTAATTAGCATGTGTTTATGACTTGTAATATGTTTGATACTGTATTTCTATTTGTTTCCTTGCTTAATTTGTATTTTTTTAAACTTGTCTCATAAATTGCATATTAGACTAAATCTAATTTACATATATCAAGTTATCTCAATGAGAAATCTGTATTCGATGACTACTATCGCACTATTGTTAGTTATAAAATAAGTTTTCCATTTTTTTTCTCTTGTGTATCCCAGGTAACAATTTAGGTTTTATTGCAGCCTAATAGCACTCCTCCCGGTTTAGTTGATAAAACTAAATTCAAAACTGTTTTGTCCACCAACACCTCCTCTATGCATGTTTAAAGCCGGAATGTGTACAAAGTGGCCCACTTTGGCCCACGGTTGTGAAAACAAATTAATAAAACCTTTCCAAGACCCTAAAGATTTTGAAAATGATCTAGTGAAAGATGTTATGACCACTTGAGAACTTTCATAAAACCTATTGGCTGCCATAAAAACCAGCATATGGCCAAATGGCCGCAGCAGTTAAATCTCACGGTGATATTGTGGTTTGTTATTGTTGTTCTGCTTTGTTCGATGCTCTGCTCTTCTGATTAATTTAACAGTAAATAATATCGAAGAAAAAAGTTATAGTGTTGCGGGCAATTTTGTTTGATAGCAAATAATCCAAAACAAATTGAGTTTTGTTTAAAGCTTCATGCTGCATGAAGCATTTAATTTTATGGTGAATATTGGCACGATAAGAGCCGAAAATGAATGCGCCCCGGAGATTGTGTAAATTTACAACAATAAAAACTAAATTTAAACAAATTTATTCGATAAATTAATCATGAATTTCCTGAAAATTTATGGAACTCAATGAGGTTATCTAAAAGAATGCCAAAATTGGTCTCTGATCTGTAGTTTATTTGCATTACATTTAAAATTTTGTGTATTTATTTTCCCACATTACAAATATTTCATATATGTAATTCAATATGGCGATTGGAAGAAATCTCAGTTTTGCCAAATAGCTAATTTATCTCCACAATGGCTACTATTAAACCATTAGGCCATTTAGTGACTTTCCTCAATGCCAATTTACCGTTTTTGCATTTGCTGGAGGCAAAATGTTTTTAAAATGCTTTTTTCGAATGACCATAATGAGATAATTAGAATGAGTCCTAAAACAGCATTCCAAAACAGCATTTTACGAGATCATAAAATCAGCATTAAACCTTTGGTAGGAGTAAAAGGAATTGTAGAAAACAATGTTTTATGATCGTTGTAAAGAAGCTGTGTAGGTTTTCATGAACCTGACCAAAATTTGAAACCTATTGGCAGTTCTTGCTGCCATAATAAAACCAAATCGATTTCTAATGGCTTCCATACAACATTAATAAAACTTAATAAAGCTGGATGGTTTTGGAAATGTTACTTGGGTATGTCGTTGTTAGATGTTGTTGTCTCACTAAGTTATAGGCTCTATGACTAGCTCTGTTTATAATCTGTTTGGATGGGTCAGAGTTTGAAAATAGAATTGAGTTAGTTATTAATGGTCAATTGATGCTGTATTTAGTGAGCCATGGTCATAACATGTTAAAATTAAATTTTATTTTGACGTAGAGTAAAAGAATAGGGATATACACACTTAGATATTTTTACAGAAATCTGTAAAATTTTACCGAATTCTCAACAGCTTAACGTTCGGCGATCCTATTTAACGGATTTCGATGAAATTTTACAGTTATCTGCAAAAACAAAATTAGAGATGGGCTATATCCGGATATAACCGCGAAATTCTCGTAGGACCACGTTGGTGTATAGTAATAATGGTATTATTCAAATATTAAATATATCCCATAACACATATGGTTGATAATGATTTAGCTAGGTAACTTGAGTATTTCCGTACACATGAAGTTGTACAATCTATCAACTCTTAAAATCCAACTCTTTGCAATTATTATGTTTTTTTTTGTTTCTCGCTTCCACCTGAGAGACTCCGCAACGTACTTCGATTGCCTTTGCTGAGACATTTATTTAGAACGTAGTAGTCAAACTGGACAATGCAACTTATCACTCTTTTGTTTTATGCCCAGAAAATCAAAGCATTTGAAAAGTAAGAAGATTCAATCAAACAATTTGTAAACAAACACTTTGTTTGCTAATTTATCGAAAGTTGTATACAATTTCTTCAAATTGAATACATCAGCGGATAGGTATAAAGCTCCCTTTTTTTAAAGAGTGCTTAATTTGTATTTGTGACCTTTTGTTCAAGAGAAAATAAGTACGAAAGCTATTGTTTACAAAAGTACATTCGCCCTAGTCGAATGTTGGGCTGAATTATTATTCTTTTTTGAACCTGTCCCCTCTTATACATTTTGCTTCATATTTTGTTTTCTTGACGCCTTTTTTCTTGGTTATGCTATTCAATGGTGGCATAGGTTAAATTATGAAAATTTTACTCAAACAAATACTCTTTTACTGTTAAAGTTAATTATCGTCCTGAAAAGGATGGCGATAATATAACGCGTTGGAAAATAATTCTAGGGTTTTTTGTCATAAGGGGGAATTTAACATTAAGAGACTCTCTTTCATTCATATTCCAATCACCTTTACGTTTTTCATTCTACTATTTGTAGTGTATGCAAGCCAGCACTGTTGTGTTTCGATCTGTGCTATAGGATCCCTCGAAAGTTTTATAACGGCGCTGTAATAAATGAAAGAGCACGAGACCGGAGAGATTCTCTCAATGTTAGATTCGCCCTAATGAAAAAAAACCCGAGAATTCATCCGTTAAAAATTTGGCATTGCTTTGTCTCCCATACCACTACCAGATGTACTGTGACAGGAGAGCCAAGTCTCGTTCGAACCAGCAGCATGAAGCTGCTTACGAACACTGAACCAATTTTCGTTCGCTCGCGACTATATCGTAGCCTTGTAGCATAGCCAATAAAGAAGGGAGTCACGAAAATGCAGAACGAAGCCAATTTAGTAATAGGGAACGGGCCACAATTAAAAAATCAGACACCGGCAACAAATCAAAGTTATTTGGAAGAAGAAGACGTCATTTGCTACCCGTTTGCTACGACCGTGATAGGGAAAAAAAATTCAATCTGTTGATATGCAAATTTGTATGGCTGCAAAAGTAGGTCGTTTTGAATTGAAAAATTTAACTACTTACACTAATGGAAATTCTTTCATATTTCAATGCGAAAAATTGATGAGTCTTTCTGATCAAATGGCGTATGCATGAAATCATTCTGGTTAGTCGAACGAGAGGTACAAGCGTTCAAAAACCTTTCACTTTGGCGTAACGCTCTTGTTTTTCAAAAGTTTGAAATGACACCCGGTATAGAAAAGAGAAACGTAGTCCTACGTTTGAAATGCAATAAACTTTTTAATAACTCCAAAATCAATATTTTAATCAGAACATAATGTTTAAGTAAACGGTAGCAAAGATATTTAGATTCAAAAATAAATAAAAATTGATGCACTGGAGCTAAAAATATTGGCATTTTAGTGAACGAATGGTTGTCCAAAATTCAAAATATCAAATTTTTTCTATATTTCAAGAGCGGCTTTACCTTTTTTCTGACCACGGCATTTACATTAGAAACGATGGTCAACCATTAAAGTTCACACTCTATATTTCATTTTGTAAACTAGTGTAATTATGGACTTAGCGAAATTGACGTCCTTTTCGATGAAATCAAAATGCACTCTGCTGTCATGTTACCGCACATGTTTTGGGCTGTATCGCTATCTATATAATAGCGCTGAATAGCATAGCCCAGAAAGAAGAGCAGCGTAATTCATAACCCGTAACGCTGGTAGATCACCTTTTCGTGGTGCGTTACGGGGTATCAGATCTACCACCGAACCCTAGTCCGAATTAATTCAAACTAGGGACATATTTGTTTTTGTAGTCAAAGGAACGTATAATTGGCCTTATTACATTTTATGTCTTGTGAAAAGTGACAATACTCGGGTTGCGCCACCGAGGATGAGCTTGGAATAAAGAAAACATGGTTAGTCTTCATTTATGTGAATTCTTATTTTCTATTTGATGTTCTATAGTTTGAATTGGTTATGACTAGGGTTCTGATGCATGGTCACTATCGGAGTTATTGTTTGTTTTGTTTGCAATGAATCCGGTTTTGACTGATAAAGGGGCGCGCCTTTGAAGAGTGCTATCGCTCACAAAGGGTTTAAACAGCGGAAACTTTCAATTAAATCTGATTCATTGCCAACAAAACAAACAATGACAACTGTAACAACACCGAATACTTCATCATTTCTCAATAGTGATGAAGTAACTCGACATGCACTAAACAAAGGCTACGGGATATACTACAATAGATCAAATTACTGGTCGCAGTGGTTTATGTCCCGAACAGAGAAAAAAAAAAATTCATAAGTAGGGACGGGTCGAAGCAAGCTAATAAACATTCCAAAATTGATCAACCATTTGTGTTATGATACCCAGAAAAAAACATGAATTTTAACAGACGCGTAAAATTTACCCTCGTTTAATTGCAATCCGAAGCAAGCGTAAACAATGCAATTGTTTGCAATCTTTCATGCAGCATACAACATTGTTTGCAATCTTCAAACAAAAGACCTGATTCTTGCGATATCTGGCTAACATTCACATCAAAGATTCCATTAATTTATGCCAAATCTAGCATTCCCTCTAAAGCAATGTCCATTTAGAATCCGGAAAAATAAAATTATCTGTATCTCGGTAACGGATTGACGCATAAATAAGTTTAATGTATCAAAACAAAGATAATTTACTGAACTTTAAGGAAAAAATATTGATAAAAATTATTTCTCTTCGTTTTTAATGAAAATTCGCACTTTCTTCTTTATTCCTCCTATCAAACACTGCACACGTCCGGAGTCTACTTCCTTGGCCCATTTGTTACACATTTTGGTAATCTGAGTCGCGTCCCGTTTTATCACTTTTCTTAAGCTTCCGCTTCATTATTGCCCAAAGCCTCTCGATGGGCTGGAACTGTGGGCAGTTGGGTGGATTTATGTTTTTATCGATGAAATCTACGTTATTATCGCGGTACCACTGAATGACTTCCCGGCTGTAGTGGCAACTCGCTAAATCTGGCAAAAACTTCAAGGGACCTTTATGTGCTTTAATGAAAGGTAGTACGCGGTTTTCGAGGGATTCTACCTTGAATAGCTTCGAGTCCGTCGTCTTATTCGTCACGAACACTTTAGTCTTTGCTTCGCAACTGCATATCCCTTGCCAAATCATCAGTTTTTTTGGCGAATTTGTCCATTAAAGCAAACTTCAACTTCGCAGGAAGGCATCCTTGGTACTTCGTCAAAATCTGCTGGTACAATTTCCGAGCTCGAGTTTAGGTGTCGAAACTTTGCTGGTCTGTTTAGTTGCTTGCTGGTTCGATAAGAACGATATCTTGCTTGCAAACGAATTCTTCGAACGGTACTGCAAGCAGCAGCGTATTTTTGCGCGATTTCATTATCTGATAGTCCAAGGTTTGCTCTGACGGTTCTCAACACCTTCTAGTTCAGCTTGCGGTCATTTGTTCCACTACGACGCTTACCTTAAGGCACTCGTTCCACGCTCTTTCCCTCCCTGAAATGTTTGAGCACGTCATACACGGTTGATTTGGTGATTTTCAACGTTTTTGCGATTTTTATTGCGGACACTTTCCGTGCCGCTGCAGCACAATATGTGATGCCGGATTCTTACTGAACAGAACTTAATGTGCATCAGATAACGCAGAAAATTTAATGTTTCTTGAAAACTGTGTGATAGTTAAAATATTTTCCCACACAATTTTAAACAAACATTTAATTTTCTGCGTTGTCTTATGCAGATAAGAAGAATGCCAGATTTGGCATCAATTTATGGGATATTTTATTTAAATTTAAGCCTTATATCACTGGAATCAGGCCGTTGTATGAAAGATTGCAAAAATTTTTTTGTTTCCGCTTGTTTTTGGCTTGTAATTAAACGTGGGCAAGTTTTACGTGCGTGCAAAAATTCATTATTGGCCGGCGCCGGTGCTGTAGTAAAAGGGTGACAGCTACTTGGCACCCCAGTGGGTCTGGGTTGAAACCCAGTCGAGGTCGGTGGTTTTTCTGAGGGGAAAAAGCTGGTCACGTCTTCCTTCGGAAGGGAAGCAAGGCCGTTGGTCCCAGGTGATGGAGATTTCTTCCTGGTGTCGGTGGTTGTCATCATGATGTGAGGAAATGGCTAACTGAAAATAAACGAAACAAATCTAATCATTATTTTTGTCTGTGTAGTTTTCCAATTACTAAAGGGTTTTTCGATCAAAATTAGGTAGACTTAAACTTGACGCATTTTCTTTCATCGTGCAATGAAAAATGTTGCACACCCCTCATTTTTAAGATGTGTGCGTGTAGCATCATGCCTCTATTTTGATTTTGAGATTAGCACTTCAGTTATCAAAATGTCGTCGAAGGAAGAGAAGCAACGCATCAAAATTTTGCACGTGCATGGCGGAAATCCAAACTGCTCTCACGCCAAGTAGCCGGAATTGTTGAATGCGGCAAAATCAACTGTTACCAATGTATTAAAATTGTTCGGTGAACGTTTGTCGACAGCCAGGAAAGCTAGATCGGGGGAAATCGAAAGCCAGAGGTCACAGCGAGGACAAAAAGAGTTGCCCGCTATTTCGAGCGGAATCCCAACCTCTCCGACCGAGATATCGCAAAAAAGCTGCGAGTGGCGCCTTCAACCGTGGATAGAGCTAAAAAACGAGTGGGACTGTCGACTTACAAGAAAGTGGTGACTCCAAATCGCAACGATAAACAAAACACGTCAGCCAAAGCACGATCGCGAAACTTGTACACGACGATGCTGATGAAGTTTGATTGCGTGTTACATGACGATGAAACTTACGTCAAGGCAGACTTTAAACAGCTTCCTGGACAGGAATTTTATACGGCAACCGGACGGGGAAAGGTGGCAGATATTTTCAAGCACATTAAACTGTCGAAGTTCGCGAAGAAATATGTGGTGTGGTAGGCCATATGTACCTGTGACTTGAGCAACGTTTACATTGCGACCGGTACCGTCAACCAGGAAATTTATCTGAGCGAGTGCCTGCAAAAACGACTACTGCCTTTCCTGAAGCGACACAATTTTTCCGTTCTGTTTTGGCCGGATTTGGCATCTTGCCATTACGGAAAAAAGGCCATGGAGTGGTATGCTGCCAACAACGATCAAGAATCCTCCCAACACGCCAGAGCTCCATCCAATCGAACAATATTGGGCCATGGTAAAGCGGAACCTTAAGAAGGCTCAAAAAGCTGTTGTGAGCGAGAAACAGATCAAGGCAAACTGGCGTTCTGCGGCAAATAAAGTGGACAAGGAGGCTGTACAAAATCTTATGGCAGGTGTTATACGAAAGTCCCGGCAATTCGCATTCGGTAAAAAGGTAGCTTAGCTGAATATTTCTCCTGTATACTGTATGAAATGAACTTGAAAAGAATTTGACTTATTGATAAGAACTTTGATCGTCTCACACACATTACTGTTTGGCCAAATTTTGATCGAAACACCCTTTACTACGCTTTGAAAAGAGTTTTCAAACAAATAAAATGATAGCAAAGTTCGTTAAAACCCCTTTTCGACTCTTATCTATTTCATGAAAAGTGAATTTTAGTTCACTAGTTGATAATTTCCAAATACATTTCAGTAATCAACTACGGCCAAAAAAATTTCATGTCACTCAAATCATATAAACAAGTCATTGTCCAGAGATCGCCATTCCTACCCCTCGAACCGCTTATTTGCAAAAGTTAATTTAAAGTGATGTATAACAGCTACTTTGAATATTAATAGCCCGGCTCCGTGTCATTTGTCGCCGTGGAAGTGCTATCCATCGTTGGGTGGCTGGTAAATCGATTGTCGGTCCTCCGATGCCAACCTGGACGCTGACTGCGAGATCAAACGAGGAATCATGCGTTAGTACCCCAGCGCGAGTCACCTCTCTCGTCTCACCTCTGGTGATGTGAGCCTCAAGATTACAGGGTCGAGATTAGAACCCGGTCACGATTCCTCGAGATATATCCCACACGGGGGAGGCGTTCGAACTAATTGGCAAGCGTTTGCTGATTTACACATCAGCATCAGAAGCTCGGTACAACAAACAGATCGTGTGTTTGAATTAGAATACAAGTAATAAACACGTTTGTTTCAACTAATTCGTGCCCTATCGATTCGGGTGGGATCTATTGCGGCAAATTGGCCATAGTAGTTGGGGATTTAGTTCAAATGCTTGTAGCTATTATGGCCAAAAATGGTGGGTGGTGCGCTTCGCAGAAACCGTACATTCAATCATCGGGTTGAATAACGGTTGAACAATTTACAATTCCAATTAATTAGGACACATCGTTGTCGATCGATTTGCGTCGGGAATCAATTCAAAGCTATCTGGTTCAATGTTGCATCCTTTTTCGGGGAATGGGAAACATGTTTCGTATTAATTTGGGATGAATTAATTGATGACTTTGATTGATCAGCTATGACAATAGACGTTTTCGAAAGCAGGACAGTAAATTGGAGATACACAATAGTTTCGAACGAAGTGCCTCAAGAACATTATAGAAAATTATCTATTGTCAAAGTTGGTGATGGTGAACAGTGTAGTTTGTTTCTGCATTGCAGTGATTTATTAACAAATATTTAGTGTGAAATAGTGAATTTTGCGCCTAATTATACTTCCCATCGCGCACAGAAAGTGTTTTTCAACCAGATCAGTAGGAGACGAATTTTTTGCCCCAGTGACGGCTGCCGGCCGGTGAATATATTTTGCACATTGTTTTTTCATTCCTCTGTATTGTGTGTTGTTTGCATGCCGTCCGTTTGATGTTTATAGATTGTAAACGAAATGGCAGAGTGCAAAGAGTGTGGGGATTCTGTACTGCCGAGTGATTTCCCTACTGCTTGCTCAAGTTGTGCTAGAGTATGCCACTATAGGTGTACTCCACTGACAAAAGCGATAGCCAAGCTAGTCAGTGAGAACGATAATGTGCTGTTCAAATGTGGTGAATGTTTGTTAGGCCAGCGTTGTGGCGAGCAGAATGTATTGCTCCCGACCGTCCAAAAGTTCGAAGAGGAGATGAAGAAGATTTCTTTTCTATCTGATTCGATCAGTGGCGTTCGGGAGCACATTGCTGCTCGAATTAAAAGCGTTAGTGACCGACATGGATTTATTGGGAAAAAATTTGAATAGTACCTTAGAGAAGGCAATTTTGGGATTGAATAAATCAGTGGAAAAACAAATGGAAAGTATGAAACGTTCATTTATTGAATTGAATACGATAAGTAAATTTTTTTTAAATAATTTATTAATGACACTTTACACCAGAAGGGTGCATTCGTGTCTTAGGAAATTCTAATATTCACAACTTATATCAATCTTTTTCACTTCATTCCGCCCTTTTCAATCCTTATTCATATAATTTTCTAATTATCTTTCTGTTTCTTCGCTGGTTTGCTCCAAACTTTTCTCCTGCTTCTTGCGATTGTTCTGCTCTTCTTTTTCTGTTATTTTTCCTTCTTCTTGATTTTTCTCCTTCCACTTTTCTTCTTCTGCTTCGCTTTACTTCTTCTTCAGTTGTGTTAAGTTTCTCTCATTTATGTTGTCTTCTTCTATTTCACTTTTTAATTTGGCTTCTTTCCAGTACATTGCTTCTTCCTTTGTGCCTTCTTCAATTTCATCTGTATTTCATTTTTTCCTCTATCCGCTTCGGTTTCCTTCTTCCGTTGACTCCGTTACGCTTCTTTTTCTGCTTCCATTTTCTTTTTCTGCTTATCTTCTTCCATTCCTTTTCTTCTGTTTCTCTACGTCTTCGACTTGTAGTGCTGCTGCTCTTCTTCGACTTCTATTCGTGTACTTTGTCCGCTTCGCTTTTCTTCTTCTTCAGTTGTGTACCTTTTCTCTCATTCACGTTGTCTTCTTCTATTTCACTTTTCTATTTTGCTTCTTCCGTTGCACCTCCTTCAATTTCCTCCATCCGCTTCGGTTTTCTTCTTCCACTGACTTCGTTAAGCTTCTTTTTCTCCTTCCACTTTTCTTCTTCTGCTTATCTTCTTCAATTTATTTTCCATCTATTTCTAAACGTCTTCAACTACCTGTGCTTCTGCTCTTCCGTTTCTCTTCTTCGACTTCATTTCGTCCACTTTGTCCGCTTCGCCTTACTTCTTCTTCGGTTGTGTTACGTTTCTCCCATTCACGTTGACTTCTTCTTTTTCAATTTTTCATTTTGCTTCTTTCCTCTGCATTACTTCTTCCGTTGTGCCTCCTTCATTTTCCTTGCTTTTAATTTTTCTTCCATCCGCTTCGGTTTTCTTCTTCCGCTGATTCCGTAACGTTTTTCTTCTTCGGCTACTGCTACGGCTACGGCTGCTATTTCCGATCTGTTCTTCTTCAGTTTTTATTCTTCCGTACTTCAATCGCTACTTTTATCCAGTTTTTCTTCATCGACATCTGTTTGTCCATCCGGCTTGGCATCTTTCACCTTTTTCTTGTTTTCTTCTTCGGCTTCTTCCGTTTTCTGGTTTTGGTGCAGTTTGGAGAACAGTCTTGCTTCTTTTAACAGAAATGTGTGTGTTAGACGCGTGTGTTCGATCCTTAAACGTGTAAGGACACGCTGTTCAGCCGTGCTCCCGCGTTCCATCCACCTGCTGGTATCTTCCTTAACTTCCCTCAACTTTGACTCCCTAGTCTCATACCATCGGTTATCCCACCGATGACGTATCAGTTGTTTAGCTTCTCTCAGCGCATCTTCTCCTGGAATTGGTATATCGATGGCCTGTTCCCTCCTGGCTTCATTGGCTAGTCGATCGGCTTCGGAATTACCACTGATTCCGGCGTGCCCAGGAATCCAGCAGAATCCAATAGGTTTGTTCCGCGCTATTTCTTCCACTTCTTGGATCCATGGGTGCCGAGATTTTCCCGCCTCTAATGCCAGTAGGCAGCTAGCAGAATTCGATAGAACAACCAGCTCATTACTCTGGTTTGGGATCGTGACAGCCATCTCTATGGCGTATGCCTCCGCAGAGAAGACGCATAAAGGGCGATACGGTCAAAATTTGGTCAATATCAACTTGACGTATTTCTTTCAATTTTGCATTTAAAAAACCTGAACACCCCTCATTTTGAAGGTGTGTGTGTGCTAGAATATCTGCTCCTATTTTGATTTTGGAATTCACTCTTCAGTTGTCAAAATGCCGTCCAAGCAAGAAGAGCAGCGTATCAAAATTTTGCTCGCGCATCGCGAAAATCCGAGCTACTCGCACGCAAAGTTGGCAAAATCGCTAAAAGTTGCCAAATCAACCGTTACAAATGTAATTAAAGTGTTTGGGGAACGTTTGTCGACAGCCAGGAAGTCTGGATCGGGGGGGAAATCGAAAACCGGAAGCCGCTGAGACGACAAAGAGAGTTGCCGGTAGTTTCAAGCGAAACCCTAACCTATCGCTCGAGATGCCGCAAATAAGCTGGGTGTATCGTCTACAACCGTGCATCGAGCCAAAAACGAGCCGGACTATCGACTTACAAGAAGGTAGTGACTCCAAAATCGCGATGATAAACAAAATACGACGGTCAAGCGCGATCCCGGAGGCTGTACACGACGATGCTGACGAAGTTTGACTGCGTTCGCAATGGACGACGAAACCTACGTCAAAGCCGACTACAAGCAGCTTCCGGGACAGGAGTTTTATACGGCAAAAGGAAGGGAAAGGTAGCAGATATTTTCAAGCACACGAAACTGTCAAAGTTCGCAAAGAAATATCTGGTTTGGCAAACCATCTGTACCTGTGACTTGAAAAGCAGCATTTTCATAGCTTCCGGGACTGTCAACCAAGAAATTTACGTGAAAGAGTGTCTGCTGCCTTTCCTGAAGAAACACGGTTGATCCGTACTGTTTTGGCCGGATTTGGCATCTTGCCATTACGGTAAAAAGGCCTACGAGTGGTACGCCGCCAACAACGTGCAGGTGGTTCCCGGGGACAAGAACCCTCCCAACACGCCAGAGCTCCGCCCAATTGAGAAATACTGGGCTATTGTCAAGCGGAACCTAAAGAAGACCAAAAAAACGGCTAAGGACGAGCAACAGTTCAAGGCAAACTGGCTTTCTGCGGCGAAGAAGGTGGACAAGGTGGCTGTACAAAATCTGATGGCAGGGGTTAAGCGTAAGGCCCGGCAATTCGGATTTGAAAAAGCGGAAGCCTAACTGAATATTTTTCCTGAATTTTATACTAATTGAACTTGAAAAAGAAATTTAATTTGATTTTTTTAAATAAACGATTTCACCGATTTACACGCGTTTTCCCTTGACCAAATTTTGACCGTATCACCCTTTAGTTGATCGATGGATACGGGTGTTCAGCGAATGTTACATGATTATGTGGACTTTCTCTGGAGGGTCACCGGCTCGTACGCATTTCTTTACGTCCCACACAATCGTAGGCCTTCGTGCATGCCATACACGATCACTCTGCCTCACAAGTTGATCGACAGCGGGGAGCGCTAGACCTGTCAACTCTTCGATGCGGTTCGAGGCTCGTTTAATCAACGGAAGGGAGATGTTGTCACGATTCTTCACAGCTTTTCGGATGGCTGTCCGCGCAATAGCCTGTGCTGTCAACAGTTCGAACGGTAGGGTTCCCGCTTCGGCCATAATCGAAAGTATCGGACTGGTCA
Organism: Aedes japonicus; assembly: GCA_034211315.2. Lineage (NCBI taxonomy): Eukaryota > Metazoa > Arthropoda > Insecta > Diptera > Culicidae > Aedes > Aedes japonicus. Next base: position 16,769 of record JASCZW010012411.1, read on the forward strand.
CGAAAGCTCCTGACGCATACCGAACCATGGAGTTATATGGAGGAGCAAGAGTCTGCAAAGTTGCTGGCCCTCCTCGGCTCACCAAGCTTATACCGTAGGTCAGCTTTGCGGTTACTATGGCCGATCCCACTTACAGCAACGATGTCCGATGACCACGCAGAAGCTTGGCACCGATCATCTTCAAAATCCGCAATCGAGACTCACACGATTTCTTCACCATCTGGCAGTGAGGTTTGAACGTTAGGGTCCGATCCAGGGTAACACCCAGAACCCTCAGCCGGTTGGTCCTTGGAACGGCGACTCGCTCGATGGTTATGTCATGTTCGGGTTCCCGACGCGCATTCGGACTGCAATAAAATACGTGCGACTTTGTTGCTGACATGGAGAATCCCACGCTCTTCGCCCATTTGTCAACGGCCTTGACGGCGGTCTGCAGCTTGCGATGGAGGCCTTCACTTTTCTCTCCTCGTACCACGAGAGGGATGTCGTCCACGTACAACAATATATTAACTCTGCTCGGTACTACCTGGAAGATGGGCTGCATCGCGACTAGGAACAGCGTCACGGACTGAACTGAGCCTTGTGGCACTCCATTTTCCAGCTTATATTCACGGGACATGTGTCCTTCTACAGACACCTGAAACGTTCGTTCCGAGAGAAAACTCCGCAACATGTTTATCATGCGACCACGTATCCGCCAAGTCTTCAACGTGCGCACAATACCATGTCGCCAAGTGGTATCGTATGCCTTCGCCAAATCTAAGGACGCTATCAGTGAGTGTTCACCTACGGTTGGCAGCGATCTCTCCAGCTCTGTGAAGTAGATTTCGATACCTCGTCCTGCTCGAAACGCGTGCTGGCGTTTGTCAAGTCGTCCGCTCGACTCTAGCTCGGTAATCAGTCGGCGGTTGATGATTCGCTCAAACAGCTTCGCCATGCAGCTGGTGAGCGAGATTGGTCGGAAAGCATCGGGTCCGGAATCGTGGCTGTTCGGCTTCGGAATGGGAACGACAGCACAGCATTCCGCCAGTTGGTAGGAAACTCACCACTGTGTCAAATTTTGTTCAGCAGTTCAAGGAGCGTTACTTTTACAGACAAAGGAAGACATTGAAGCAATGGATACCCTATCATGTCCGCACCTGTCGAAGCACCTCGCCCTTTGTCGAGAGCCCACAGAAGTTCATTCAGGGTAATGTCGATGTTGTACACATCATCAGTGTTGGGCGAAACATCTATGGACTCTCGTTCAGCTGCTGCCTTCACCATCATCGGTCCAGGACATCGGGCGTGGGTGTAACCATGGCTGAAGCAGCCATAGCACAGCATGGGATTTGGGAAGTACGGACGGGTGGGAATGGAGCGCAGACCGACTTTAAGGCTCTCCGGAAATTGTGTCTTGCAGAGTGTCACTATCAGCGCGGGTGTATTCACCTTCTTACCACCTTCATTTCTGGTGATTCGCTGCACGTGGATACCTTTTTGGCCAATAATCTCTTGTAAAACCTCTTTTTCCTCCAAATCGATTAAGTCCCAGCTTGAAATGATACATTTACAAACGTTCAAGTTCCGATGGGGAGCAACTTCAACCTCAGTACCATCAATAAGCTTTTTCAGACAAACTCGTTTTGAATATATTCAGAGGAAAATTGATTTGCATCAAAACAACAGCAAAGAGTTATGGAAAATTTTGAAATCTTTGTTCAAACCTAGTAATTGCAAACCGCGATCCATAACTTTCAATGGCACATTAGAACAGTCAGAGGACATCATTGCATGTAGATTTAATGAATATTTCTTCGATAGTATTTTGTCAATCAATCAATCCATTGATTTAGTAGATGAGCCAGACGAAATAAAACAGCCGATTAATATCAACTCTAGTTTTGAAAGTTTGCACGCAATAACGATAGAAGATCTTAAATCTATTTGCTTCTCTTTGAACAAAACGGCTGGAGTGGATAACGTAAATGCAAGAGTAGTACAAGATTGCTTTAATGTCATCGGAAACAACCTGCTGGACCTTATTAATGAATCGCTGCAAACTGGGCACGTGCCACTAGTTTGGAAAGAATCTTTAGTTATTCCCATTCAAAAAGTCGCTGAAACGATTAAAGCCGTAGAGTTTCGTCCTATTAACGTGTTGCAAACTTTAGAGGAAATTTTGGAACTGGTTGTTAAAGGTTATTTAAAAAGTAATAATTTGATTGCACCGGAACAATCGGGATATCGCGAAGGTCATTCTTGTGAAACAGCGTTAAATTTAGTGTTAGCAAAATGGAAAGAAAATGTAGAGCGTAAAGATACGATTGTCGCTGTTTTTTTTTTTGGATCTGAAACGCGCTTTTGAAACGATTTCTCGGCCCTTGTTGTTAGAAACAATCAAGCGCTTTGGATTTTCAGGTTCTGCATACAGATGGTTCGAAAGCTATTTGTCTGACAGAACTCAACGGACGGCTTTTAATGATTTTGTGTCAAGCCCTGTGGAGAACAGCCTTGGCGTACCACAAGGGAGTGTATTAGGGCCCATTTTACAGGGCTGGTGACGAGTCACTTTTTAGTGACTTGGTCACTATTTTGAGTCTAGTCACTAAAAAGTCACTATTTGCATCCAAAAGTCACTAAGTTACTATTTTTCGGAAAATGGTCACTAAAGTCACTATTTTCGCACTTCCGAATGTAAAAAGTTTAAAAATATCACTTGTTCATATTGTCAACCAAATTCGGCGATCTGTCCAGACTTCATAAAAGTCGAGAAGTAAAAACTAGATGCCCTGGTGAACGCTGTCCTGCCTCTACCTCAATTGAACTTGTCAAATGCATAGCGCTGAACGGTCACAGCACTCTAGATTAGCTTGAATGCGACGCACGTGGTCCCATAGTCTAACATCTTTCATTGTGTTTACAATGTTCCAGCTATTTCATAATAATTTTTCATATTTCTATACAAACAAACCTAGTGAAGTCCATGGCGAATCGAACGGGATAGGTGTGAAAACTTAAAAAGTTTATCCAATATACAAATAAAATGTCCAAACATACAAGTATCAAGTAATATTTTATTTACACTCACTTTTTTTCAAACATAGGGTATGTGTCCCTTAACTCAGCCTAATATGAAACAATCGATTACACTTTTCATTATAACTCATGAAGTATTTGAGCTGGAAACAATATTTAACTAGCCTTACACTTGCTAACATATGTTCAATAAGCCATCTGGTAGTATGTATCACGAAAAGTTACACAACTCGTTTTATAAAGTAAGAAGCTTTCGAGGGAAATGGATTTAATGTCGGTCTATAAGCACCAAATTGGGTCTATTTATGGATGCAAGCCCGTACAATTCGATAGATTTGTTGTTAAATGTTGACTAGGTACGATTTTTTTGCTGATTTTCTGATTTTCGGCGTTGACAGCTGTGTTCGCTCCACTCGAAAAACAATTTCATAAATCAAACTAAACTTAAACTGCTAAAAATCACCTTAGTAATTTTTACATATGATTTAGCGGCCATTCGGGAATCAAAACATTATAATTCACTCTACAAAGATTTTGTTCCTTTAGTTTGTGTTAAAATGAGCCATATGAAAAACATTCAACCGAAACTCAGACATTTGTATCGTAAATGATACCAATAACAATATTTTTACTACCCTTTTCAAACGACAGGCCATTGTTAGAAACATAGAAAAAAATATTTCCCTAACATTGGGTCCACCGTTTTCTAGATAAATCATTGTTATTTCTCCTATGTGACCTGTTAGTTTATAACATGTGACTATATTCTGTACATCTTGGCTGCATTATTTGGTTTACAGGTTCAATTTCGGCAAATTTTGATCATTCAAAGATCGTGTAGATAATCTGTTCAGCTTAACCAGTAAAGTCATGGTATCTAAAAAGTTAAGAAAATCGAAAATTACGCGGAAGTGAACAACTATAAATTGATTAATAATATCTCAATTGCTTTGAAATAAATCAGTTATGCTGATACCAACATGATTTTGTTGATTATCGCCGAAATAATAACCTATTTGGTACATAGGCCGAATCAAGGAGCTACGCTAACATTACATCCCGTTACCCTATTTTTTTCGATTCAGTTTTTTCAAAAGTGGACTACCCTTTCGGTATCAAAATAGTCGAGAAATGAAAATTAGACAAAGAGCTTATTTTCGGTTATTCACGTAGTAATTCTGAATCTAGATTTGATTGTTCTTATCCCGTCAGTCAAGCAAACTCAATTCTATCATAGATGAAATTGGGATACACTGCAATTCGCGTAATGATTTCAAAGTTCCATTAAAACTCGTACACTAGAATTTTATATTTTGCTGAAATTTCTGAGACAAATAATCTTAGTTTATTGTACAGTAGAATTTAAAAATTCACAATCAATCAAATATATAAGCTTATTCTGACTTTGCTTGACTGCTGTTAAACCGAATATTTTTGTGCAAAGTTGTAAAACTTGTTAAGTAGAAATTGATCTAAAATTTTTTGATAAAGTTTATAAGTTATTATTAAGCGTACTAATCTATTTCAATAATATTTTCTAAGGTTTCTTCTAAAGCGAAGAACCACTCATACATCTAATGTACGCTGATCTGGAAAGATTGATGCAAACCATAGTCGATTGAGTTTGTTAGCCCAATTTGTGGCCTGCGAATACTTCACTTCCAGAGAACAGTCGGTCCAGAGGACTATATTAAGAATTTGCTAGGCCTATTTATACAAGCAATTTCAATAACATAGAAACGATTGAATAAAGTAGGACATATTTTTTTAAGATGTGCTGGGTCGTCCAAACTGCCCAGGAGATCAGAACTTAAGATGAACAATTGTAACAGTAGCTTTATTCGCTTTACCATAATACGATAGGTATTCGAATATATTCAATGAATGTCCTGGAATACGAACTGACACTATGAGATAATCGTGGGATTTTCTATGCCAAACAAACTAACTTAACTTTGTATAGCCAATAGAGCTATTGTTACAATTGTGGACCTTAAATTTTGAAGGACAGTTTGAATGAACTGAAACCAGCAAGGTTATCGTTTGACGTCTGAGGACGTTTTAAAATGTTCATTAAATTTGTTTGAATATTTATCGTAGCTTTGTATAGCTCAAAAAGCTACGGTTGCTACTGTATATCGGAAGTTCTGAACTCAAGATCAGTTCCCAAGGTATCTAATTATATTCCAAAAGACTCACTTGATTTGGTCAAATACATATTGCTACTTTGCTAAGTCCAAAAAAGCTGGTGATTTTAAGCTACAATTCCAAACTCAAAATCTTCGCCTATAGATTTTGAATTTTGAATTCCAGGAAAGTTTGGATAACCTAGGACATCAGCAGATTATCTCATAATGTCTGTTGTTCTTCCAAAATATTCATTTTTATTACAACTGTTGGCCCTATGTTCTCAATGATAGTTTGGATGACCTAGAACATGTCATATTGCTTTGTAATGTATTTTTGCTTTATTAATATTTATTTAATATGTTTGAATATTTATTGTAACTTTGTATTGCCTAAAATTTACTGTTACAACCTTAAATCTTGAGTTCTGAACCCTCAGACAGTTTGGATGACCTAGACCTAGACCTAAGATTATCTTCTTATGTATTTTTACGTTCGAAAATATTCACTGAATATACTTGAATACGTGACGTTTCTTTGTATAGCCCAACAAACTACTGTTACTACAGTATATTTCAAGTTACGAACTCCAGGACGGCTTGGATTTTCTAGAGGTTCTCAAATTTATAAAACAATGAGTGTTGCCCTTCCAAAAGAGTCATTGAATATGTTTGAATCCCAATATATAGCTCAAAAAACTTTTGTTGCAACGGTATGTTTTGAACTTATGTTTTGAACTTAAGTACAGTTTGGAGTACCTAGAATATCCCAAGAATGTCGCATTATGTCTGTAAGCTTTTCACACTATTCAATCAATATAAATACATATTGTCCCTTTATACACTCCACTTACCCAATGTTGCAACTGTAGATCTTGTGTCATGAACTCAAGGGTAGTTTGGATGACCTAGATTATCCCCGTTCATGGGGCACAAACAAACTATAAATATATATATATTCCTTTTTTTTTTTTTAAAGTAAAAGTTTGACTAGGGCCGGTTCAGGATTTTTTCGGTTTGAAAATTTTCTCGATTTCCCTTAGTGGGGATATCCTTGGTCAGCCTAAAACTAAGGTGGCAATTCCATTAGTGTTGGAACCTCATTGACTCTGTAGCGGGCTGGATCGGATATTGGCTTGTCTTTTGATAATGTCCTTATACAGGATTATGTGATTTGATTGTAATAGGATCTTCTGATCGCTGGGATTACTTGCGAAAATTTGTGGTTGACATCAATAGCTTTTCACAATTATATCGCTGTAAAGCAAATGAACAGTTTTGGAAGAAGTTTACATGTGTATGATGAAATCAGTTCAGGTTTTGTTTTGCATAACTTGTTGAATTGTTTTTTAAATCAATTATCTAATAGATAAATCGTCTAGTTCAAACCTTTGTAGGGGTAAGTGGCGGGACCATAATCATCATCATCAGAGGAAAGCTAAATTTTCTGCTCGACCGTTTGAAAATGTTCCACGTTCTAGTCTTATTTTAATACTCATTGCCCCTCTATTTACCATTGTAAATTTTCTGCTTTTGCCACGGAGACCATTTGAAGTTTATTACCCCTATTCGCGTCCAGATGAGTGAGGGTGTGCGACATAGTATCGATGTGGTCCGTAGCCAACTGCACCATCGACTCCTTGAAGTGGTGTCCATTGCACTAATGAAGCCTATATTTTGTCTTGATTATAGTTTATATGCTATTTTTCAAACGCATGGTCATGGATATCGTCACTGAGGACCACTCACGTAAAACAACGCGCCCCTTTGTGCTGCACAGAACGCTATTTTTTCGCGCTGTGCAGCGAACCACATTAACTTGCTTCACTATCTAAATTCGTTTTTCCTTTCGAAATAACGAAAATAAGCGATCGCCCGGGTCAGGTGCGCTCGGGTGGGTGTGTGGTAATAGACCCTAATCAAGCATGTTTCTAGCTTGCAGGAATTTTGAATGAAAACTGTGGTCTCGGTACGCAGTTCTTAAGAATATCGTGTCTGAATAATCAAATTGAAAGCCAAGGTGACCAAGGCTGTTAAGATTATATACTAATGCGCTAAGTTGCACCGTTGTTGGGTGTATATTCATAAAGGAGTTCATTTCAAACGGAAATTACACTTTTCGACGAGTGTGGGACTTATCGTTGAAAAGCAATTGGGCGAAAATCCGGCAAGAGATCAATTTATGACTTGCACTGCTGAGAAGCACTAACATGTCCAACCAGCATCAAAGCAACCTGAACGGCCTGCTCAATAAATTGTCTGTCTCTCTCTCTAAATGTCCCTTTCAATTAAAACGCCAACCTATCTGATCCATTCACGTGATTCAATCGATGACGATCCCACATCTCGCAACGGTCGCCCTTGACAATTGAACATGCTCTCGCCTAAGCATAAGCAACATCCATACGCGGGACGAAGGGTTGACATTTCTAACCCCCCCAAGGGAGGCCACCAGTCTCGGGCCCTTTTGCAAATTTCTTTCAAATTGAACTGCAGCGAGCGCACGAGCATTCGATTGTTCTTCCATTGCCGTAAAGTTCAAATCTCCGAGGAGCAGCATCGAATGGCAATATCTGCCCGTTGATGCTTGACCTTACCACATTAGAGACGGCATGCAACGGGTCCCATGTTAGTAAAAGTGCACTTGAAAATATGCGCCGCATCCATTGCATTGTCACATTCGATGTCGATCGACGGGGCCGAGATATCATCTCTTTCGAATGATTAATACCGTTTGTGAGTGGTTGGATGGATCATCAATTACTTGTCGTCGAGACCTTCGGTAGGCTGCTGAAGAATGTGTCGTTCAACGGTTTATTCGAATAAATGTCAACTGTACTAGCTGTACAACATTGAATCGAACATTGTTTTTTGGTTGCGAGCTTCCCTCAGCCGTGGGTGGTCAACGATGGATGGTATGAAGATGTAGCGAGATTAATTGGACAATGAATTCGATTAATCCATGAATGGATTACACCGGATTAACACGATCTGCATGGTACTGAGGCATTCCGTGCGCTTTGTGGGTGAGATGAAAATTATCATCTGACAAATTAATGGTGGGCAATTGAATTTTATTCGATTTACAAGGATTACAAGGAACGACTCATTTTTCATCTGTTGCTGTTTTTGATGTTCCATAAAAATGTGATGACAATGAAAGAGATTACAATGCGCAATGGTATTATTTGTACTAAAGGGTGTCCACGATGAAATTGCCACACACAAAATTGATTCGCAAAATTCGAGTTTTCATCCGATTGCCATCAAATTTTCAGGGATTGAGAAATAACTAGTAAACTTCATTTTACCATTTTACTCATATTTTATTTACAGTCAATACGCAAATGCCCGCACCTTGGCCTTAACCCCGGCCATAAGATTCTGCACAACCTGTGAATCAACCGTTTTTTGCATGTAAACTCATACTTTCTTCAGTTCCTCGACTGTCTTCACTACCTTAGGTCGTTTAAGAAGGTGCTGTTTCATAATCGCCCAGTACTTCTCGATGGGGCGGAGCTCCGGAGTGTTGGGAGGGTTGAACATTTTCGGCACGAAATTGACCTTATTGTCCGCATACCACTTCAGCACGTCCTTGGAGTAGTGGCATGAGGCCAAATCCGGCCGTTGTGGGCCTTCAGGAGAGGAAGCAGCCGCTTCTGGAGGCACTCTTTTATGTACACCTCGTTCATCGTGTCCTGGGTCACGAAAGGTGCACTCCGCTTCCCGCACGTGCAGATGGCTTGCCAAACCAGGAATTTCTTCGCAAATTTGGACATCTTCTGAGTGCGGACATGCTCCGGAACGCTGAACTTATCCTTGGCCGTGAAAAACAGGTTGCCTTGGATCTGTTTGAAGTCGGCTTTCACATATGTTTCGTCGTCCATGATGCAGCATTCAACTTTCGTCAGCATGATGAGGTACAACTTCCTGGCACGGGTTTTGGCGGACTTGTTCTGCTTCTTGTCGCGATTAGAGGCCTTTTGTACCTTGAACGTTCGAAGCCCAGCCTTAGTTTTGGCCTTCTGGACAAAACTTCGGCTTAGGTGCAGCTTCCCTAACCACATCCCGAACGGAGGCGTTCGGATTTCGGTTGAAGGCCCCAACTACGCGGTTGTGATTTTTGGTGTTGTACGGAATACTTTTTCCTTCACTTCTGGGCTTCCGATCGGTGGTCAACCGTTCCTCGAACCGCTTAATCACTCGCGACACCGTGGAATTCGCGATTCCCAACGTTTTAGCGATGGAACGATGCGAGAGATCCTTGTTCTCGTGATGAATGCGCAAGATTTTATCACGCACGAGCTGTTCTTTCGACTCCATTTCCGCGAGTTTTGATCACAGGACTTTAAAACTTGCAGGGTGTAAATAATGCACTATGAACTAAATCCACCCAAATTTTCATAAAATTCTACCCAACGGTTAAAAAGTTAGAGCAATTTCATAGTGTGGCAATTTCATCGTGGACACCCTTTATTACTTGGCTTTTATACTCCCTACGGGGATTTGCTTGCCACTCAAGTCAGTATTCTTGTAGTGATGTTGTGATGTTCCTAATAATAATTGCTGCCGTTTTAGACATTTAGTGGAGATCAAACAATATATTCCAGCGACAAACAAATTAAAACTCCATCGATGTTCTTTAAGGCAATGAAAAAAAAAACTATTTTCATCTTTGAAAAATGTATGTAATTAAAATTCGTACTATTAAAGTTCTATGTTGCCATTGGGCTTAAACATACCTAGACAAACATAAAAAAGTGTTTTTTCTTTAAAAAAAAATCACATTTATTACCCTTTCATAGGTCAAATTTTTCATCGTGTCGATGGTGTCGATGTGAAAGCATACCATATTCTGCTCATTTATTTCGCTGCCACGTCGTCGAACGTTTATATCAAGGCACTAATATTAGGAGTGATACTGGCGGGATATGCCACATTTTACTCTTAGACTTCTTACTTTCAATCTAAGGGAAACGACTAAAAGTTCACTTTCCATTTTTGCAACAACTTATGTTGTTATTAATCCATTCATTTTATGGAATGAATAACCAAAATACTTGGTTATTCATTCGCTTCGGACAAATTTCTTACCAAGCGACTCGCGAGGCATGCGATCAACACCAATGAGATTGATGGGTTGGGGGGAGTGCACTCTACATTTAATTATGGTTCCAATTCAGTTTAACCAATTGAACGCGAACATATAATACTGCAACTAATTATGATCGTAGTGTGCTGCTTGGGATGTACGCGTATTTAGTCTACAATGAATGTAAGCTTATGAATTAATGAACAAGAATTTTTTTTTAATTTTTCATGGCTCATACAATGGTTTTTCTGGCTTTTCCAAGCAATTTTCCTTCACAGTGGAAAATTTTGAAGGAATTTCTTTTAAAATTGTGTATTTTTACAAAATTTTGAGAAAACATCAAACATCTATAAAGGGTTGACCTGCCGTTATATGAAACAATAGCATTGTGCACGACTTTTGGATTATAAATTCACCAAATTCAAAGGAAAAATAAGAGGAATAAGTTCTATATTCCGTGATACTAATCAGAACTCTCAATTTGGCTTCGTTGTCTGAAGAGACACCCAGGTAGCACACTTGTTGCAAACCAGTTAGCCACTCAATTGAGTCACAATCCGTGACAATTGTGACAGATTTGTGTAGCTCGGGCAGAAGCGGTCATTCGGTATCCACTATGAGCGATTTCAAATCAAGCAGGCGAACGAAAACATGTTCATAATTTTTCTCATTTTATAGAGTAATCTTTATGTTTGTCTTATTTTTATTACTTATTGAAACATGTTGTTCATACACTTGTATTATATTTCAGGATTTCCTTTTCAAAAAGACTGAGATTTCTATTGAATAAATAAGAATATCTTGAAAACTGATTCGAGTAGAATTCGAGAATTGGAGAAGAAAACATGATTATACCCAAAGTTGACTTCCCACACTTAACTGCTCTGCTGGATACTTTTTTCTTCGCGTATAGCAAGAATTGTTGTCCACTCCTAGGGTTGCATGTTGATAAGAAGGATATTTCCAATTTCAAACATTATAATTGATTATGCAACTTTATGCAACATTGGTGGATTGGTTGGTAAATGACTGAACAATGCGTACCATTGGTACTTCGCGTACTTGCAGGAATAAAATAGATCCTACTGCGATCCTTAGCCTCTTGTCCAGTCACTCCTATCCCTACCTCCCCGTGGTGCCGACTGGGGTATGAGTAACCATAGGAACGATCGGGTAACCAACCCCGGTGGGACCTTGGTCATATGCTGACAGCCCTAGTAGCACACTTGTTGCAAACCAGTAAAAATTACTTCAATGTGACTCATTTAGGTCACAATCAAGTTGCTGCAACTTAATATGATGGTTTGGTGTTGCTTGGGAGGGAGCGTCTGTTCTCCATGTTAGGAGCGGCTGATCATCGTCCTTGTGCCAGCGTGGGACTCTAAACAGTGCTGTGCACGATGGTCCCCCGACGAGACAGGGGGTTGGGGAAGGCCCAACAAGCCCCCCTAAATAATCAATGTTACAAATAATACAGAAGTTAATACCGACCGGAACAATCGGCAAAGACCTAGGCGACGAATTAAGGACTACGATTGGAAACTCGTAGTGCTGGGCAAAAT